>BJCM01206578.1:0-16664 GCA_018326385.1 Flaveria bidentis | reverse complement strand
AAGGATTGTAAGCCAGCCAAGACACCCATACCCAGAAACCATGACCTTTGTCCTGACTCTGAGGGGGAGAATACTGATCAACATCAGTATAGAGCAATCATCAGTTCTCTGATGTATCTCATAACAAGTAGACCAGATATCATGTTTGCTACATGTATTTGTGCAAGATATCAGGCTGCTCCAAAGGTGTCTCACCTAGTTGCTACCAAGAGAATCCTTAGATACCTCAAAGGAGCACCTAAATTAGGTCTTTGGTATCCTAGGAATAGCAACTTTAATCTCTATGGCTACTCAGATAGTGACTATGGTGGCTGCAACATTAACAAGAAATCTATATCAGGAGGATGTCAATTTCTTGGTGGAAGGATCATCTCATGGCAATACAATAAGCAATCATATGTCTCTACATCTACTACTGAAGCTGAATACATTGTTGCTGCAAGTTGTTATGCTCAGCTGCTATGGATTCAAAACCAGATGCTAGACTATGGATTCAACTTCATGAGCACTCCTATCCACATTAACAACAACAATGCTATCTCCATCATTGAAAATCCTATGAAGCACTCAAAGACAAAGCATATTGATATCAGGTACCATTTCATTAGAGATATTCATGAGAAAAACCTGATTTAACTAATCAAAGTTGACTCAAATGAACAATATGCTGATTTGTTCACTAAGGCTTTTGATGAACAAAGATTTAAATATCTTATTACAGCTATTGGGATGATAAACATTAATTAGTCTATCTCACTTGAAAAACCTTTTAGAAATGTGAATTGTCTTGTGTCAAAACAATCTAAGCCCCGTTACAATAGGTTAAATTTCTAAGTATGGGTTTTTCCGGAGAGGAGTTAACCTTCGGAAGATTTGTTTCATATCTTCTGAAGCTAAATTTCTCCAAAGGGAATTCTTCTCGGAAGTGTTTTAGTCTAGGAAGAAGCGATTGATTGAGTATTAGATATACTTCCAAAGCATACAAAACTCTCCATTCGGAAGACCTTCTTACTCTTGAAAGTAAATTTATTTACCTTCGGAAGTAAGTTTTGACTTCGGAAGAGAAAATCCCTGGAAATACTTTTACCTTCGGAAGAAGAATTTGCTTTGTAACGAAATATTTGGGCCCCACACAGTAAAAATTGAAGATTTTCTTAATGATGTCAGAATGTTTTAAATGGTTTTTAACCTAATCGCCACTGTCAGATCTTACCCCAAACCATCTTTTCACCTTATCCACAACCCCTAAAAACTGCCATTCCACCCATTTAAATAATCCCGACTCTTCATTTTAATCTTTTTACCAAATTTACTATCTAAAGCTTCCTTCCCCCCAAATTCACTCAGCTCAAACTTTTTTCCCCTGTTCATTCTCATAATGGTACTCAACCCTCAACACAACCAAGTTGCACTCCTTGACTCTACCAAGGATGCCGACTTCTCAGAAATCATCTCTTTTCTTACCCAATCTACCTACTTTACTGCTCTGACTGTGAAACCCACCATTTACTTGAATCACATGGACAAATTTTGGGGTAACGGTCCATTAGTACTCCTAAACGGAATTAGGGTTTAGGTCAAGCATTTCTGCCCAGGAGTTAATCATTACTGAACAAGTCATCCGGGAGCATTTGGAGCTCCACGATGCCCCTACTGAGTTCCCCAAGTCAGATCTGGATGATACATACACCCTAATGGGTTATGGTGGAGATGTAAGCAGATTTATTGTCTACAAGTTTAACTTCTCCTACAACTGGAAGTTCTTGCTGCATGTTGTTCTCCATTGTTTATCAAACAAGTTTGGGGGATGGGATCAAATTCTATTTAAACTGGGTTGCCTAGTTCATGGAATGGTGAAGAGCCTTTGCTTCAACTACTCAAGGTTTATGTTGACTAATCTCATGGAAACCTTCAAAACGACACATTCTTTATGTATCCTAGGTTCATTCAGCACATAATCAACTGTGAGTTGGACCAGAGTAAGCTTGTCTGTGCAGCTACTCTGCATGTCCCTCAAATGAAGCCGACCATCTTTATGATCTTGAAAAAAATGTCAACCAATTTCACTGGAAGACAGATTGCATTTCTTCCAGGTATGATTGAGCCAATGGCTCCTAGTGACATCCCTGTTCACCCCACAGGTGTTGAACCTACACCAGCAACTACCCTTACTTTGCTAGATCTTCTTGCTCACCCCATCAAACACACATATCAGAGACGCAAACAAACCCTTGCTCAGTCTACTCTGATTGAGCAAGCCCCTTCTGTTTAAACCAAAAAGATTAGAGTGGAACCATGGGCTTCCACTCAGTCAGAGGTCTCACCATCCTTCTCATTTGATCTTAATATGGAATTTGAGTCTCCTCAATATTAAGTCCCTGAGCCCTAAACCCAGACCACAATCCCTCAGGATGAGTCCCAACACCCTCCTGAGAAACCAAAGAGGGACAGCCCCACCAAAGGCTTATTGCCAATAGACATTGACTAACGTCCCGAGTCAGTAGGCTTTACTTCCCTATCCATTACTGAACTTTTAATCAAAATTGATGAGGAGATTACGTCTCTTCATGGTAATGAAGTTGATCCACAATACCCTCTATCAGATCAACAGAGCCTAGAGGGACCTCTTGTCTCTAGCACACATCATTTCAAACCAACTGAGGTGAGTCCCACGAATGTTGGGGGACTCATGTAGATTCAGTTGCCACTACTGAAGGAAACTCATTAGATCCTCAGGCTAGTGGTACCATCTCTGAGATTGAATCTTTGAAAATTGTGCCTTTTGATGACTCTGAAAGAGACATCCTTAGGCAAGGGAAACTATGGTGCCAAGAAACCACATCTGGTGGTGAGGATGAACACACAAGGTATGTTACCTCATCTCCCCATGATTCTTCAAAAGAAGATGAGGGAAGTATGCAACTCACCATTCAAGACCTACTTTCTAAAGTCTCAAACCTTGAATCAAAGGTTAAGACTTTAGAGGATAGGTCTACCACTCAGCAACTTGAGATTGAAAATCTCAAGGCTCAACTAGCTGAGAAACAGATTGAGAGATCTGTTCGGCACATCCCTATTCCAATCTCATTGACCTCTTCATCTAGCTCATCTAGATCTCAAGATGATGCTACCAAAAAGGGGGAGAATGTTAAGAGACAAACAACAAAGGAACCCCAGAGCCAAGCTTTAACTTCTCTATCTGCTAGATACCCTACTCCCATAGCAACAGTCTTTCTTGAGCCTCCTCAAGTTGTCCTGCAAATGGACCCAAGGATGCTCAGAGATCTTAACAGGATCTTCTCCAAGTTTCAGTTGAGATCTTCTTTAGATCAGCCTAGCTTTGATGTGGCTACGATATACTTTGTAGCTGAAGAGCTTCAGAGGTTAAGTGCGCCTTCTAACACTATGGAAGAAGTTAGTCAAACTAAGGTCCAAATGGAACCTGAGATTCATCTCAAAGGGGAAATGAGGATTGATGGCCTAGCAACTGAAATAGTTAGGATAGATAGTGCATTCCCTCAAACTTCCAAAGCTGAAGTCAAAGCCTCAGAAGAACAATTTAAATCTTCCAAAGCTGAGATGGAAGTTGGGGAAAGTTTGTTCTCCTTGTCCGAGGATCTAATCATCATAGATGCAATTCTAGAATTGGCATCTGAGGTGAATAGTGAGGACTTTCTCAACCGACCCCTAGTTCAAATGACTTCATTATCTCCATCCACCTTGTCTCAGCCTAAACCCTCCATCCAAGAACCACCAAAGTCTAGCACTTCGAAAGATGTAAAAGGCAAAAAGAAGATGACTGCGGAAGATCTTCAGGAGGAGGAGAGGATTGAGAAACTTAAAAGAAAATATAGACTTCCAACTAGGAAGTTGCTAGCTGCCAGTTCCAAAGAAGCTACAGTCAACCTGGAGGCAGTCAATAATAAGAAAAGGGTGGCGATTATTGACAGGCTCATCAAGCTTGGAGCTGTCACTGAAGATATACTCCTACTACCACTAGAGGAGTTAGTAGAGCTAGAAAAGGCAAACATGCTACAGATTGAGAGAAAGGAGGAAGCAGCAAGGCTGGCCTTAAAGGAGGAAAGAGAAAGGAAGAAAAGAGAAGCTGATGTGCAGCTTAGGAGGGAAAGTTGACACGATCCTATGGATCTTCAACAAAGAGCAGGATCAGCTGGAGAATGAGAGAAAGAAAGTTGTAAAAGAGAAGATGAGGGAGAAGAAAAGAAAAGAAGAAGAAGTTGGGGTCATTGCTACCAAGAAGATAGGTAAGAAGGCCTGGATGAAGGACTATCTTCGGGCTCACGGCTTCTCTGGTAGGCTAGTGGGACCCATGTTTGAAAAGACACTCCAGCAACATGTCAATGACATCAAAGCTGACATTCGCTTAGGAAAAAAAGAGATGTACAAAAGGGGACAAGGGATGATCTTCAAAACAACAACTCAACCCCAACTTTAACCAGAGCCTTTCCTATTTCCTTTCCCTATCAAAACTGAGCCCATTTCCGAACCTTACACCCCTAAACCTACACCAACCATCATTCCTACCTCATCACCACAACCACCTCAACTTATTACCTTTCAAACAAAAACTCTACCCATAACCCAAACACCTCTACGTACCCAACAACAATCCAAACCATCCCTCAGCCTTCTAAACATCTCTCCTTAAAGGAGTTTAAGGAGATCAAGATAAAGCTCAACAAATGCATAACTTTGAGTGACATCTCCTGTGAGGAGGATTCTGTCAAGCTGACTTATACTGATGGATCCTCATGTTCCCTCACAAGAGATCAATTCTTTGATCTGCCAAGAGAAACATTGGACCAGGCTATTAAAGTACTTGGCCTCAACTCTAATTCACTAAATGATGAAGAGAAGAAGCTAAGAAGGAAGCTGGTGACTCTGGTGGATACCAAAAGGGGGGACAAAGTACCTAGCAAACCCCTCGTGCCAAGAAAGAAGATTGTCCAATAGAGGTTTGAAGACTCTTCTCACAACTTTGTTGTTGAGAAAGAGAATGGCGAGCAGAACAGGCTTAATGCCTCATCTTTGCTACACTTGAGCAGATTTGATATTGTTAAGTTAGTAGAGAAGCCATTTTCCAATCCCTCAAACTCTGAGGTAGCTACCCATATCAGAAATCACCTGAGCAACCTTCACCAGGCCAAGCTAACAGCTAGGACAAGGATTAAAGAGAACAAAGGGTGCATGTCATTAGGAGTGATAGACTGGATCTCCTATCCACTGATGACTTGCACAGGCTTCTCAGCACAACCACCAGACATAAAAAAGAAACAGACAGATATCTCCTTTCCCTTGTGCAGAAAGTATTAAGAAGTAAAGTAAGTGAGGTTTTGGTAGCATCAGCCTAGGGGGAGTTTGTTGGATCTAGAAAGGCTAGTGCAACCAATATTGAACACTTAGACTATTTTTGGTGTAACTTATAAAGGACTTCCGAAGCTAAGTATGGACTTTCGAAGGAAATGGAGTTATTCCGAAGACAAAGTGCAAGATCATCTTCCGAAGGAAAAGTTCCAACTTCCAAAGACAAAGTCTTCTCTTCCGAAGTCCAAGAATTAGAAGAATTCAAAGATAATGACTTCCGAAGAAGAAGTCCTCAAGCCATAGAAAAAGCAGCCTTTTCCTAAGTATAAAAGGCTTTGGAAGAACTTGTTCTTTTGAAGCCAATTAACCTTCGGATTGTGCTGCTATGAATAAGTGGACATAAGTATGGTCTTTAACACTCCACTACAGACCTCTGATACTACATGATGTTTTCCCAAAAAGCCATGCAGTTGACCATACTTTACTCCACTGTTTACCTTTTTGTTACTATAGTTGCCAACTTTAGTTGGTGACAAAACGTAAGCCATGGACATGTCATGACTACCATATCTTAGATAAAAAATTATCTAAGATACCATAACTATATTTTTGTAGTATCTACTTTAGTTATAGGATTCCAGCTGGTATCAAAGTATAACTGGTTGTAGGTGATAGTATATATAGTTTCTCATTGTAACTCTTGTATCATGCATGTAAGAGTCTTGTAAACTTAGAGTTGAGAAGTAATATATACAAGTACCTTGAAAATTATTTCTCTGTGTTCTTGAGTTACTTAGAATATTATAATCAACTTTTTGAGATAGTGCTTTATCATAACCGTGTGAGTATAAGTGAGTTTGAGAGAAAACCAAGTGTTTAGTGACATACATCGATCCTGCAAAAGTAGAAAGAGAAAGTGAAGAGAAACTCAAGATTTGGAGCTTCAAAGGTTAAGGTATTGAAGATCTAAATGATTAAGCATCAAACTACAAGAAAGGAGCAAGAAATCAAGGCTGTATAATGTGATCCTAGCTTAAAAGCTTAGTTTAGAAGCTACTCACTGCATCCAGGTGAGTTCTAGATCCCCTTATTTACAAGTTTTTCCATGTTTTGGGGTTATTATGCGTACTAAATACACGTAATTAAATGACCAAGATTTTGAGAGGTTTTAACAGGAAGATTTTTATTTTCTATAAGGAATTATGCTATATAAATGATTAAAAAATAAAAAAATTCGCACTGACCTGGCAGCACGGCCCCAGCCAGGGGTGTTGCCCCTAGGACCCCACTGTGAGGGGTTGCCGCCCTCGAACCCCCGTTGTCCCACGACGGGTTGGTTATGTCTTTATGATGAATTATACTTGGTATGTTGTGTACTCATAAGCTAAATATTATAAATTAAAATGGATGATAATATTAATGAAAAGTGGAACTTAATGAATGCTACCTTGAGCCCGTTTGATAATGAAAAGATTTGCAAGCACTATGATAGACTTCATTTATGTGAGTCTAATGTATGATGATGGATCCATATTCATGAGCGGGCTATGTGCCTTACAATGTGGATCAATTGTCAGGGGCTAGCTACCATTTTCATGTGTTCTGACAGGGATCGACATTCGTTGTCGATCAACAGTGAGCTTTTGCCTTGTGCAATCTCGTTTATGATGATGCGAAAGATAATGAAAGAATGAAAGATAATGAACATGCTTGTTAAGAATCAAATATTATGTCTTATGATGTATGCATGATCATCATATTAATGATAAAGTTTATATTTTCTTATATTATCTAAAACTAGAACTTACTCGCTAAGCTGACTCTTATGCATAATAGTTGGCAGGTAAATGTTGATGCTAAGGATGACACCAGGTTTGGGGGCTACTTGGATGGCAATGGATGGAATTCCTGTTTATGAAATATTTTATTGTAAGTTAAGAAAAATTACTATGTTTTATTTACCACTGAAGGACAAATGTATGATTACAATATCAACTACAAGTTTTAAGCAAATGTTTATTTTATTCTGTTGCATTTTTTGTTATTAAAATTATTTTATGCAATGATTAACCAACTGTTAGGCTTTCCAGGAACGAGGCCTTACAAATTGGTATCAAAGCCAAAGTTTAAGAGAATTGGGTAAGTTGTTTTCAAAACCTAAACATAAACTGAAAATGGGACCGAATGAAGGATGCCAATCCAAGTAGCTACATGCCATCAGGTAAAAGTTTTCAAGTAAAACCGAGATTCTGTGCATGTGCTATTTGTTTTATGTGCTTGTAGATTTGAATACCGATATGTGTTAGGATAGTGATTGCTTGGGACAGGAGGGTAAGCTAAGTGGTTAATCATACTTGGCTACTGTAATTAAGGACTTACCGTACGTATAATGATCTGAGCAATTATCTTGAATAGCCATTTTGGTGTTTGAATCTTATAGGAATTAGTTATGGCGGGTAGGAATACTGGGAAGGCAACCCAAGGAGGTGATCGTGGCGGACGTACTACTAAGCCACGTGTCACCCGGAGCAAAGCTAATGCTCCCGAGACTGTTCACGAGGAGTCGAACCTCCATAGTCACCCGGAGGGGGAGGGATCAGCCACCCTCAAATCTACTGTGAAGGAGGCTATCGTTGATGAGGTTTAAAATGTTATGCAAAATGTGTTACCCTCAGTGGTGACTGAGGTGATTAAAGTGGTCAAGGATAGAGAGAAAGTCAAGAAGAAGGGGAAGGAAAATGAGAAGAATTTAGGAAAGTCCACTAGGAGGACTAAGGAATCCGAAGAGGAGCCATCAAACCCTAAGGTGGTAGTTCATGAGGATGAAAGTGGTAAGGAGTCTGAAAAGGAGACTACTAAGGGGTGCAACTATGGGTCATTTCAAAGGTGCAAGCCCTTGACCTTTGACGGTAACGACAATGCTATTACCCCTCACCGTTGGGTCAGAGAGATGGAAGCAGTACTGGAAATCAGTGAATGTCGGTAAGATCAGAAAGTTAAGTTTGCCACTCATTCTTTCGTTGACTCAACGTTGTGTTGGTGGGATAATATTTTCCAGGCTGAAGGAAAGTGATCGATAGCCAAAAAGAAGTGGTATGAGTTGGTGCTTGAGGAGTATTGTCCCCACCGAGAGTTAGACAGGATGGAGGAGTTCTTGTATTTGGAGGCTGGGAACATGACTCATCAAGAGTACACCTCCAAGTTCAATGAACTTGCAAGACTTGTGCTAGACATGGTGACACCTGCATCCAAGAAGATCAAGAGATACATGCAGGGTTTACCCGTGGATAACTGGAGGCACATGATTGCGACCAAACCAGGCATATTTAGATATGTGGTGGATTTAGCTAGGAGGTTATATGATGAGAGAGATCTGATGCCTATACAGAAGAAGGTGGAGAAATAGAGTGGGAACAAGAATAGAAATGGGAAGAGGTTCGGGGGTGACAACTTCAGGATTAAAGAGAAGAGGATGAGAGTTAAGGATCAGTTAGGGAGACGGGAAAGTACGGGTGAGGGATATGTTTGTAGAAAATGTGGAGGGGTCATTCAGGGGAGTGTAGATTTGGGACGGGAAAATGTTTTAAATGTGGAGGCGAGGTCCACTATTTCAAGGACTATAGGGTGGTTAAGTGTTACCAATGCGGGGAGATGGGACACTTGGGAAGCGTCTGTAGGAAAGGAAAATCAGAAGGATCAGGAGCAGCTAAAGCTGGAAATAAGGGAAAGGGGGACGATTTGAAGGCAAAGGCGAGGGCATTTAACATAACTCATAGGGAGGCTAGGTTAGATCTAGAGGTGGTTTCAGGTATGTTTCTAGTAGACCATGAATATGCTTCTATGCTCTTTAATTCTAGTGCTAGTAGGAGTTTTATGTCTGCTGACTTTTGTCATTTGTTGCATGATATGAGTAGAAAGTTAAACGAGCCTTATTATGTAGAAACAGCCATTGGTAAGTCCACTAAGGTGACTAAGGTGGTTGAGGATTCCCTGATTGAGTAAGAAGGTTGCAAGTTCCCTTCTAGGTTACATGTTATGGCCTTAGGAGGTTTCCATATGGTGTTAGGCATGGATTGGTTAGCTAGCTATGAAGCCAATATAGTATGTAGTAAGAAAATAATTCGTCTAACCGTGCCCGATGGTAGTTCTGTTACGGTTCGTGGGGATAAGGTGTGCTATGTACCGAAGGTCATGTCGATGATCACAGCTGAAAAGTACTTGAGACGTGAGTGTAGTGCTTACTTGGCCTATGTAAAAGATATGGATGCGCCGAAGCCACAATTATCAGACATGCCAGTAGTGCGCGAATTTCCTAACGTATTTCCGGAAGACCTAACCGGTGTGCTGCCTAACCGCGAAATCGAATTCTAGATTGATTTGCTACCGAGAGCACAACCAGTCGCTAAAGCACCGTATTGATTCGCTCCTTCAGAGATGGTAGAACTGAGGGATCAGTTGCAAGATTTATTGGATAAAGGCTTCATTAGACTGAGTATTTCTCCATGGGGTGCTTTGGTTTTATTCTTCAAGAAGAAAGACGGTAGCATGCGGATGTGCATTGACTATCGCGAGCTCAATAAGCTTACCGTAAAAAATCGGTATTCGTTACCAAGGATCGACGACCTGTTTGATCAATTTCATGGTGCCAATTGGTTTTTAAGGATAGACCTGTGGTCTGGTTACCACCAACTGAAGGTAATAGAACAAGACATCCCTAAGACAACGTTCCGTATGCGTTATGGACACTACGAATTTCTCGTCATGTCCTTTGGTTTGACCAACACGCTAGCTACTTTTAGTGATCTTATGAATCAGGTATGTTGGCTGATGTTGGATAAACTGGTGATAGTGTTTATCGATGACATTTTGATTTATTCAAAAAGTGAAGAGGAACATGTCGATCATATTCGAGAAGTATTCGAGACACTCAGAAGTGAAAAGTTATGCTAAGTTCTCTAAATGCACATTTTGGCTACGAGAAGTTCAATTTCCGAGTCATGTGTTTAATCCTGAGGGGATCAAGGTGGACCCTACGAAGGTTGAAGCGGTAATGCAATGAGAACCTCTGAAGACGCCATCCGAGATTTGTAGTTTCTTTGGCTTGGCAGGTTACTACAGGAGGTTTATCCAGGATTTCTCCAAGATAGCTTCTCCTTTGACTAAGCTAACCCGGAAGGATGTGAATTATGAATAGGGTACTAATCAGGAGAAGGCCTTCCTAGGACTGAAGACGAGGTTAACTCAAGCCCTGTCTTGACATTACTTGAAGGGAACGAGGATCTAGTAGTCTACTCAGATGCGTCGTATGTAGGATTGGCTTGCGTGTTGATACAACGAGGGAAGGTGATAGCATATTCTTCTAGACAATTAAAGGTCCATGAGGCCATTTATCCTATCTATGATCTATAGTGGGCTACGGTGGTGTTTGCATTGAAGATTTGAAGGCACTACTTGTATGGGGTGAAGTGCACCATCTTCGCTGATCATAAAAGTTTTAAGTATTTCTTCGAACAAAAGGAACTCAACATGAGACAAAGGAGGTGGTTGGAACTGATTAAGGATTATGGTTGTGAAATCCATTATCGTCCAGGCAAGTCCAATATGGTTACTAACGCCCTTAGCCGGAAGGGACGACCCGAACCAATTCGGGTGAGGGCTTACTAGATAATCATGATGCCTGATGTTATGAAACAAGTGAGGGGGTTTTACGAGGCATTGAGAGGTGATAGAGTCAACTCCAAATGGATGAAAGGACAGGTTTTAGATTTGGGGGAAAACACCTTGGGTGTTAGAACCCGATCGGGGAGAATATGGATCCCTCTCTATGGGGATCTAAGGGGGAAGATCATGGATGAGGCTCACAACTTGATATTCCATTCATCTCAGTGCCATGAAAATGTATCAGGATCTAAAAAAAGATTATTGGTGGTCGGGAATGAAGTGTGACGTGGCTAAGTACGCGAGCAAGTGCCTGACTTGTTTGCAAGTGAAGGTAGAGCACCAAAATCCATATGGGAAGATCCAGCCTTTGGATATTCCTGAATGGAAATAAGAACACATCACAATGGACTTCATCAAGAAACTACCTTGCATGGCGAGAGGAAGTGACGCTATCTAGGTGATTGTCAACCGTTTAATAAAAAGCGTCCATTTCCAACCAATTTGTGAGACGTTTTCCTCTGTGAGGTTGGCGGAGCTATTTATTAGGGATATCATGGCTCGTCACGACGTGCCAGTGTCTATCGTTTCGAATAGAGACACGTGGTTTACATCCAAGTTCTGTAAAAGGTTTCACGATGCAATAGGGACTAGATTGTATATTAGTACGACTTACCACCCCTAGATGGATGGTCAGTCAGAAAGAACGATCCAGACATTAGAAGACATGCTACGAGCATTGTAGTCAACTTTGGAGGAAGTTGGGATGAGCACTTACCGTTGGTAGAATTCTCATATAACAATAGTTACCGTGCGAGCATTGGCATGCCACCTTATGAGATGTTATACGGTAGGAAGTGTAGTACACTCTTGTGTTGGGGTGATATCAGACAAAAGGAATTAGGAAGTCTTGAAGTGATTGAGGTTACGACCGAGAAGTTAGATAATATTAAAGCATTCATGAAAGCCGCACAGGATCACTGGAAGTCTTACGCTGATAAGAGGCGTAGACCGATAATATTCATAAGAGGCGTAGACCGATAGTATTCGAAGTTGGAGACAAGGTTATGCTCAAGGTATCTCTTTGGTAAGGGATCATCAGGTTTCATAAGCGAGGAAAGCTAACCCCAAGGTTTATTGGGTCGTTCCGTATTGTCATAAGGGTAGGAGAAATGGCCTATAAACTAGAACTACCTGATGAGTTGAGTGGAATTCACCCTACGTTTCATGTATCCTATCTCAGGAAATGCCTAGGAGACAAATGATATGGTTGTACCGCTACAAGACATTAAAGTGGATGATCGGCTAAATTATGTGAAGCAGCCTATGGCCATCATTGATTGGAAAGAAAAACGCTTAAGGAATAAAGTGGTTCCACTGGTACGGGTACAGTGGAGACACAGAAAGAGATCAGAATCTACGTGGGAGACCGAGGAGGATATGCAGAAATATTATCCGTAATTGTTTGATGACTAACAGGTTTCGAGGACGAAACCTAAATGAATAGGGAAGACTTGTAACACCCCGAAATGTCAAAATGAGTCATCACTGAAAATGGGCTTAATTAGTGAGTATTTAATAAAAAAAAATAAAGGAAGAAAATGGGTTATGAGCTAAATTAGGCTTATTGGGTAATAGCCAAAGGGATTAAAGGCCCATAATCAGCCTTTAACCCATCTAATCGGCCATCATCTTCCTCATTTATAACCTTATTCACCAATTTCTAGAAAGAGAAAGTAGAGAGGGAAAGTGAAGAGAAACTCAAGATTTGGAGCTTTAAAGGTTAAGGGATTGAAGATATGAACTATTAAGCATCAAACCACAAGAAAGGAGCAAGAAATCAAGGTTGTATAGTGTGATCCTAGCTTAGAAGCTTAGTTTAAAAGCTACTCACTACATCCAGGTGAGTTCTAAATCCCCTTATTTATAAGTTCTTCCATGTTTTGGGGTTATTATACATACTAAATACACGTTTTTAAATGACCAAGCTTTTGAGAGGTTTTAACAGGAAGATCGTTTTTTTTCTATAAGGAATTGTACTATATAAATGATTAAAAATATAAACTTTTCGCACAGACTTGGTAGCATGACCCCAGTCGGGGGCGTTGCCTCTTGGATCCCACTAGGGGTTGCTGCCCCTAGGACCCCACTATCAAGGGTTGCCGCACCTGAACCCCCGCTGTCCCACAACGGGTTGGTTATGTCTTTATGATGAATTGTACTTGGTATGTTGTGTACTCACAAGCTAAGTATTATAAATTAAAATGGAAGATAATATTAATGAAAATTTAAACACAATGAATGTTACCCCGAGCCTGTTTGATAATGTAAAGTTTTGCAAGCACTATGATAGACTTCACTTATGTGAGCTCTTGCCTTGTGTAATCTTGTTTATTATGAAGCGAAAGATAATGAAAGAATGAAAGATAATGAACATGCTTATTAAGATGTAAATATTATGTATTATGATGTATGCATGATCATTATATGAAGGATAAAGTTTATATTTTCTTATATTATTTAAAACTTGTACTCACTTAGCTAAGCTGACTTTTAAGCATAATAGTTGGCAGGTAAATGTTAATGATGAGGATGGCACCAGGTTGGGCCTACTTGGATGGCAATGGATGACATTCCTCTTTATGAAATCTTCTGTTGAAATTTAAAAAAAGTATTTGTGTTTTATTTACAATTTAAGGACAAATATATGATTACAATATCAACTGCAAGTTTTAAGCAAATGATTATTTTATTTTGCTGCATTGTTTTGTTAATAAAATAAGTTTATGCTATGATTAACCAACTGTGAGGCTTCCGGGTTCAGGGCCTTACACTAGCCTAAAATCACTACCATGCTTTCTACTTTCAACTTGAAACATCATTTATGCTGATTTTTGCTTATTCATACTATGAGTGAAATATTTTAGTTGTATAACTCATTCACAAATAGGCAACATATAAAACAAATTACCCCACATATTCATTAAAGGATAGAGATGATTTACTAAAAGTAGCAATTCATGAAAGCAAAACTTCACTTTGTTATGAAGATGCTCATTTGATAATATGTGAATGTTTGAAGCTTAAAGTTAAACAATATTCTCTTCCATTACATAGTACCTAACAACAAAACTCAGAATCACACCATTGAAACACTAACAAACATCATGAACACAAACCCCAACTTACTAGTTCGTGTGGGTAATTTACAGGGTGACAAATTTAAACTTTGAAGATGAAGTTTTCGGTGATTAATCTAAGCAAAATTGGTTCAAATAAATACCAACCCTAAATCGTGATTGAATAACATGTAAAAGCTTATCATGCCTTGATTAGGTCCATAACTCACTACCTGGTGGTTTTCCATTTACAAACCCTAAATCGTGAATGAATAAACCAGGGTCACTATGTAGGTCGCCAGTGGCGGAGGGACCTAAAATCATCGGATTTCTTATGCTATGTTCTCGGGTTCATTTAAGGAGGGAAAAGAAAAAAATGGAAGGAAAGAAAAAAACAAGTATGTTCTAGAGTTTTTAATTGGGAGGAAGTGTAAAGGAAATAAGAAAGTTGTGTTCCTGAGTTCACTTAAGGAGTGAAAAGAAGGAAATGAAAGGAAAATGAAGGCTAAAATCAATTCTTTTAAATTGAAAGTAAATATAAAGAAAAGAAAAGAAATAAAAGAAGAGAAAAGAAAAGAAGTCTTTTATCTTTTTTTCTCTCGTTAAGTAAACTCGGGAATACAACGTTAGAGACGTGAGTGATAGAAACCGAATATTGTAGAATTCTACAGAAACAAAAACTTATTTGAATATCTAATTTGAATTTAGGTAGGTTGTTTGAAATGGGCTTTGTTTGAATAGGGTTGTTTGAAGTTTCAAACAAGCTTAAGGACTTGTAACATGTGCTAAAAGAATTGTAAAACTCTTCAAATTAATCGATTTGATCAAATTACATGTATATCCCTCCAATATGTATATATTGTATAGATATAGATGTATGTATGTATTTTGAAATCTTTTAATATTTTCAACTACACTCTCTCATAATTCACTTTATAAATTTCTTATCTTTTTCTAGATATGAATCAACTATTCAATATTTAGATTCTTGAAAGGTGAATGAGGTGGTAATATTGAGGGTGTTCAAGTGAGGATAATACTTTTAGTTGAGCATGTTCAAACATCATGACTAGACACATGTAGACAACACCCACCACTAGAACAATGTCATACAAAAGGCATATAACCGGCTGATACAAGATTATTCTATTGAAAGACCTTTGTATGATCATGTTACCTTCTAACGTCATTTTCGTTTGAGTCGACAATAATTTTACGAATCATCAGTCATTTAGAGCGCGAGATTTCATATTTTCAACAAAGGAAAGAGGGTAAAAATAAGCTGGGATTTAATCCTATTTAAAAATACACTTCCGCAATTCATCAACTAATATATGATACTTCCTAAGATTCATGGGACGAGTATTTGAAGATGCCAGAAAAAACATCATGTGATAGTATTAATTTTTTCGTGAATTTATGATTATTGTAATTGATTATTATAATTGTTATTATTATTGTTGTTGATGTTGTTTTCATCGTCATCAACGTTGTTGTTATTCTTATTATTATTATTATTATTATTATTATTATTATTATTATTATTATTACTATTATTATAAATATTGTTACTTTATTAATATTATTATTTAGGTATAATTGATGATTATGTTAAAAGATATTTAAGGAGCCCGTCATTTAGTGATATAAAAAAATAGACGAGATGCATCAAGAAGTACAAGATTTTTTCAGGACGTATGGTAGGATTTATTGCAGACATTGGAATGCCTAGCAAGGTCATCATCATTAGGCTGATCATGATGGCCATATCTAATTCTTGAAGTTGTTACGTTGTATGATCTTTGGATTCAGCATGCTTTTTTGGTGTGGCTGATGTAAACAATGACATTACTATGATAGAGTAGGCATCGATATTTGATGACATAAATGATCGACTTCGACCTAGATATTCATTCTACGCAAATGATGTTGAGTAAAAGTACGGTTACTATCTTGCCGACAATATTTATCTCGAATGTCTAACATTGGTGAAAGAATTTTCATGCGCAGGTAAGGAAAATCAAATATACTTTAAGAGAGATAAGAATTAACAATAAAGGATATTGTATTGAACAAGCATTCAGGGTATTGAAGAAACATTGGAGCATCATTGCCCAACCAGCAAGGATCTAGAAGAAATTAAGATTAAGGAAAATTATGTATGCTTGATATCAAAGGATTCAAGGAAGACGAGTTGCCAAGAATATGAATGATGATATCATCCAACCGGTTACCGCACTACTAATCGTCAAAAAGAAATAAACAAACCTAATGAAAATAAAAAAAATAAGGACAACTTGATAATCTTTGAGTGGATTTGTAGAACACCTATGAGACAATCATAACATTAGAAACAAAGGTGATGAGAGCAATGATAAGGTGAACAATGACGATGAGTTTAATGACGATTATTATGATTAAATGTTTAACATTATCTACTTATTTATCATTTTTAACATGCTTAACATTATCTATTTATTATTTGTAAATATTTAATATAATCTCTATATATATGTTTTGTTTTGAATTGATGAGTTATCATAGATCTTTATATATATATAA
>BJCM01206577.1:0-12261 GCA_018326385.1 Flaveria bidentis | reverse complement strand
ACTTAATTCTTTCTAAGGCATTTTCAGGCGCATGAGCCTTATCTAGGCGCATGGACCTTCTGTTCAACAGGTTCCTAGTATGTTTTCCACCCAAATCATCAACCCATCTGTTCTAAGCTTAACACGGCTATTCTAAACATGAATAACCTATAAGCACTTCAAAATCAACATACAACATGCACAATGCATACGGGTAAACATACATGAACTTATAAAAACCATTTTCATACATTTTTAGCCCCAAAGATAGTTTAAAACAAGTAAAAACCAGGGTCTAGAACTCACCTGGTGCAACTTGGGTGTTCTTCCTTTCCAACCCGCTTGCAATGAGTTCAAACACCTCGAATTCGTTCACTTCTTCTTCTTCTTCTACAAGACCGAGAGTTTCTCTGCTCTCTCTCTCTCTAAAACCGAAGAAGATGATGATGTGAAAAGAGGGTGGGCGGCCATGCCCACCTTTACACCAACTTTTCAAAGATTTTTGTCATTTTTACACTTTTGGTCCCTCCACTTAGCCCTTATAGCTTTTCTTTCTTTTATTCTTTATATCTTGTCTTTTAAAAATAACCAGGTGTTACATTGGTCATATGAAGAGTACCTCTTGGATTGTATGGACAATCCTTAGCAAGATGAGAGGTACTTTCACACATAACACATCCTACCTTTTTCTTCCAAAGAGCCTTCTTCTGAGAACAAGGCTGACTTTGATCACATTCCTTCTCCACCTTCATCTTTGCAGATGCTAAAACAGTCCTTTTGGGTTGAGAATTGTTCTTGGAGTTGGATGATCAAGGTTGTGTAGCAGTGGTACACAACAAATCAACCTTCTTCTTCGTGCTGAGATGATTTGAACATGAACCAGAACTCTTGGTAGAAGAGTTTAGGTTGATGTCTTCAGTCTTAACCACTTAAAACCCTACAAAGATAAAAACTTGTTTCCGCCTAGAATCAAAAGTGGCCTTGATCTCTTTAGCCTTCCTAGCTTTTCTCTTGCTCTTTCTGATCAAGTTCTTCCTCATAGACATGGTCATCATAGTCTTTCTTTTCTCCTCAGAAGGATAGTGACCCTTCTTAGAATCCTTCTCTTTACTCTTCTCAGAGGAATTCTTCACTATCACTTCTTCATCCTCTTCACTCAAAGGGCCTATGAGAGGAAGCTCATCTTCACAAGTTCCACACCTAGGTTATCTTACAGACAAGATTGTGTGTGGAGGAGCTATCTCACTAGATCCCAGTCCCTGCTTATTATGATAACATACCTTGGCATGCAGGGATGAGGATATCATGTTCTTGAAGGTCTCTTCTTCAAGAACACATTTTTCTGCCCTGGTTTTACTGATCACAAGCTCAGCCTGTCATTCAGTCAACTTAGTTAAGAGATCCTTGATCTGAGTCCTATAATTGGTGTGCTTATGTTTTAGAACTGAAATGGTTTTCTCTAAGTTCTCTATCTTTAGCTTATAGTCACATTTAGCCTTTCTAAAATAAGCTTTTAAGATATTTAAGGACTCAAGATCAGATCTCGTTTCTAAGTTATAGGACCTGTATCTGTTGACTTTAGCAATACATTTAGGAATACAGAGATGTTCCAATACCTTTGCTTCATCATGGTCAGCCATTAATGCTGGGTTTGGAGATTCATCTTCCACCTGAAAGCTCCAATCAAAGACTCCTTCAACAACAACTGCAGCTTGCTGCTTTGGCTTCTCATTCTGGGTGACTTTATCAGTGTAGTTTTCTAGACTGTGTTTGGCCACCATTTGTTCTTGGTGCCTTGCATTCCTTGGCAAAGTGGCCCATCAAGTTACAGTTGTAACATTTTACTTTACTCTTATCCAGTCCAAACTTTCCACTGGCTGTATTGCTGGGAAACTTTCTTCTTGTCCGCTTGTAGAACTTCTTGGCTCTATGTGTGAGAAGAGCCATTTGCTGGACTATCTCCATATACTCCAGATCATCTGGATGGATACAGTCCAGATCTTCAAGGGTGAATAGAAAGCTGCCATAATTTTCATCAGAAGACACAAAGGCTTGAGAAGAACATGTCTCTTGGAATGGGCTTCCTTGAGTATAGTTCTCCCTTGGTGTCTCAAGAAAGGTGATGAAAGGACCCTTTTGTGAGTTGTCAGGATAGCATATGAGATGATGTTGAGGTTCTATGCTATCCCTTTCAACCACATAAAGGCCTGAACCTATTTGATTGCTGGAGTTACCAGATGAACCTTACATGTTCATCTCCATCTAGTAGCCACTGAGAATCCCATACAACTCTGTCAAGGTGAGAGTCTTCAGGTTCTCAATTCTCTTGATAACGTCCATTCCCGAGGAAGAGAGGACATGAACTTCCTTACAATATCTTTGTTCTCAAGAGCTACTTCACCATCCACTAGGGTATCCACAATCTCAACATACCTGAAGTATTGTGAGTCACGGTCTCACCTGCTTTAAAGGTGAAATTTTCAAACTGATGCTTCAGGATATCCTTCTAATAACACAAGTAAATATGAGACAGAACAAGATAGCAAACACACAAGTGATTGGTTTTCAAGATTGAAGTATATTGTCTTCTCAAGTTCTATTACAAATGTTACAAAGCATATAAAAAAGTTACAAGTACTTGAGATACATATACTACATCCTATAGTCGGTGATACTTTGAAGGTCACCTGGATAGAATTGACTAGACAACAAACAAAATTATATGTAGAGTCAAAGGGTAGATTGCCTTTTGACTAGTGACTATGACATACCATAGCTCACATCCTAATAAATTACAAAAAGGATAAAGTACGTAAAGTAGAAAGTTACAGACACAAGACCTCAATGTATAGTTACCAAAAGCATGGAACTTTTCACCAACTTATGAAAGTTGGTGACTTTACAGAGTTGCAGCGGAAAGGGGTCCAGTTTTATGTAAAAGGTACATCAGATAAAGCATGTGTTTAAAAGTCTTCGGAAGAAATCTGTCTTCAAGTGTTGGCTTCGGAAGACTTTGTCTTTGAAGCTTTGGAAGACTTCATATTTGGCTTCGGAAGAGATTGGTCTTAGCTTCGGAAGATTCACACTTGGTGTATTTTCTGATGCTGGTGTGAAACTTCCGAAGCATTCAACTTTAGTACACTTGTGCATGCATGCAAGAGAGACTTTGGGTGTTTGGGTTGTATCAGCCTTTACAATTAATCCTTATAGTATGGCACCAAGTGTGTTATCTAGACCAACCACAAGAGCTTGCAACATATTCTTGATCAGAAAATGCTAAACATATGCCAAAGGAGACGGGTAGATCTCTTAAGCGATTATGAATGTGAAATACGCTACCATCCTTGCAAGGCCAATGTTGTGGCAGATGCTTTGAGTAGAAAGGAAAGGAAAAAACCCATTAGTCTCCGTGAATTAAGGGTAAGTGTGCATACCAACCTTACTACCAGATTGAAAGAGGCACAAAGAGAAGCCATGAAGGATGATAAGATACAAGAAGAGAGCTAAAGGGGATGGAAAGGCAATTGGAAGTGAACCAAGACGGACTGTACAAGTATAAAGGAAGGACGTGGGTACCAAAACATGGAGGAATCAGGGAGATAGTTCTTGATGAAGCCCACAAATCCAGATACTCAATCCACCCTGGGAGAGATAAAATGTATCGGGACATAAGGACATTGTTTTGGTGGCCTGAAGTTAAGAAATCAATAGCCACTTATGTGGGAAAATGCCTGACCTGTGCGATGGTCAAAGCTGAGAACTAGAAACTGCCAGAGACCCTACAACAACCAGAAATCCCTAAGTGGAAGTGGGATAATATTACAATGGATTTCGTAACGAAGTTACAAAGAACCTCTCGTGGGCATGATTCTATTTGGGTGATCATGGATAGGCTTATCAAGTTAGCCCACTCCCTACCGATCTGAGATGATTACGACATGTCAAGATTGGGTCGACTATACATAGATGAAATAGTGATCAGGCACAGAGTGCCACTGTCGATTATCTCCGACCGTGACAGTCGCTTCACTTCACAATTCTATTAATCTCTCCAATAGGCTCTAGGGATCCAACTTAACTTGAGCACAACATACCACCCTCGGACCGACGGACAAAGTGAGAGAACCATTCAGACCTTGGTGGACATGTTGAGAGCTTGCATAATGGATTTCGATGGAGGTTGGAATAACCACCTTCCCCTAGTGGAATTCTCTTACAATAACAGTTATCACGCAAGTATAAAAGCAACTCCGTATGAAGCCCTGTACGGTAGGAAATGTCAATCACATATAAGTTGGAACGAGGTAGGTGATAGTCAAGTAATAGGACTCAGCATGATAATAGAAACTACAGAAAAAATAAGTAAAATCAAGGAGCGACTTAGAGCCGCTAGAGATCGTCAAAAGAAATATGCAAACAAAAGACTAAAACCACTCGAATTTCAAGTAGGCGATAGGGTGATGTTAAAGGTCAAGCTAAGCCCAAGGTACATTGGACCCTTTCAAATTTGGCAAGAATTGGTTCAGTGGCATATCAACTAAGACTACCACAAGAGTTAAGTTATATACATAACACCTTCCACGTATCCAACCTGCCCTGGAATTGCCAATAAAGGAAGCCAAAATCTATAGAAAGTTAAACTTCATTAAGGAACCCATAGAGATTACTTATAGACTGGTCCAGAAGCTTAGGCGAAGTCGTATATCCAAAGTAAAGGTAAGAGGAAACTCTAGACGGGGACCTGAGTTCACTTGGGAATAAGAAGATGTAATAAGGAAGGATTACCCACACCTCTTCAAGAAAAACCATTCCGAAGTTTGACTGAAGCAAAAATTTCGAGGATGGAATTTCTTAAACGGTGGGAGAATATAACAACCCCCCTCGGAACCAAAGCGAACCATGGGTTCATGCGTCCCAACAGTTGTCATGTGCCTAGATATTTTACTTATGTATTGATACTATTTTAATCTTTGTTATACTATTGTTATTATTACTACAAGTTTTAATCAACTTGTTTGGTCCTAGTTTAAAAATGAACCTTTGTAATTTTATTAAGTTTCTTTCAAAGTTCTAAATGCAATCTAGCTTATGCGCTCGGGTAAAAACTTAACTGTACTTGAACATATAAAATAGAATATAAAACTCGAAACTTGTAAGGCTCACCCGCATTTGTTAATGTGGATGGGTAAGCTTCAACCGCATTTGTTAATGCAAAAGAAGAGTTTTTTACCCGCATTTGTTAATGTGGAAGAAGGTGCTCCACCGCATTTGTCTGGTGTAATCCGCAATTCTTAATGCGGGAGAACAAGAATTCAACCGCATTTGTCTCCAAGTACTTGCATTGGTTAATGCGGATTGTCTACCTGGTGAATTCCTTCGACTTAGGCATCCCTTGAATCAGTGAATTTAATAACTTGTAAACTTGGTCTGCCATTTAAAGAATTATTACATGATAGATTACACATAATTGTAAAATAAACAAAATTCTTCCCACCACTCCTATTCGGTCGCCCCCTTTTCACCAATCCTCACCACCTAGATCCTACCAAATTCACTTACACACTTTTCCAATCTTTCCATGCATGCAAATACCCAATACATGCAAACCCCGATTTCCTCACACAACACTTCGAACTCTCGGACAATTTTCTCTCTACTCTCTCTACCGTAAAACACTTTTGCATTTCTACCTCTTCTAACAAGAACAACCGGGGAATCACCTCTCCATCATCCAAAGTGTAGGTAAGTTCGCACTCTTATGTCCTAAATCTTTGAGTACTCACTTTTATTCTACCTCAAACCATGTTTTATTTGCTCAAAACAGAAACTTGTAGCTATAATCTTGTTCTTAAGGAACTTCTAATCTCCATTTGAGGTAAACTTCCTTGAATGTTCGGTGAATCTAGACTCGGTACACCATATTTCACATTGAAAACCCCACTTTTCTTGAGAATAAGCACCATTTCTCCATTTGTTTCAAAAACTCTTCCAACCTAAGTTAAAAACCTATTTAAAAACAGCTTATGAACTCCATTATAATCTGACTTGAACGTGATGAAATGATTTAAGTGATGCATATGTACAATTTATGACACCTAAGCATGTACAAACCATTATAAACACCCATTTATGGCCATATTTGTAAAATAAAGGTTTCACCGAGAACTAAACTAGATTTCAATAAGTTTAGGCAGTAAATTCAGGGTATTGGTGGCTGGAAATTAGTAATGATCAGGTCATCATGATAATGAACCATTTCAAGGACCTAAAAAGGGGGTTAAACCCATAAAAATAGTAATAAATATAGAGGCTTAAAACATTTTTAAAAAGATTTTCAGGCTCAAAATAAACACTTTAGAAGTAAAAGCCTGAATTGGAGACTTATTGAATTAAGAATGATTTATAATGAGTAATTTATTAAATAAGGAACCTAATCGAACGATATTTAAACAACTAAATACATCCTTAATGACCCTTGAGTACATAGCTTATTGCTTGAATCTTGTTGACTAGGGTGCTAGGATCGAATCATTTTTCCATTCACGAGACTTATTCTTGATTTTAAGGTGAGTTCAAGTGTTTCCTTTTACTATTGTTTTGGGATGAAGCATGGATCTGTTTAAACTGAACTATTTATGTGCTATATTATAAGGTTGTATGTTGTGGATATGTTGAGACTTGCCGATACTTGTATCACGGTCATTAATTCTTTTGTGAACCGATTGTTTATATGGGTAGATGTACTTGGGAAATCCCCCACACACAGTGCCTTCCGTGATGAACGGGAAGAGTACCACACTGAGATCCTGTGGGGTCGTTTGTGGCATGTATCAGGTTTTATAAGATACCATGGTGAACCATTCGGCAGGTATGGTACACTAATTTGAGGCTCAGTTCTCCCAATAGGATTGAACCGGTAACACAAATTTAGAAGAGGCTAGCGGGGCCTGAGTGCAAGGTTGATTGTGATCCGCACAACAAAGATACTATGATGCCTAAATCAAGTGTGGGATTCAAATTTATCCTTTTGTTTTTAAATTTTAAGCATTTGAATTCACCAACTTTATAGTTGACCCAAAAATTTCTTTTGAACATGTTTCAAGTGATCCTTGAAGGGAGTCTAGCTTGTGTAGAAGACTTTGACTTAGCTCCGTGACTCATGGCATTAGTTTGGTTGGTTTTGAAACATTTGGAACAATTTAAACTTGGTGTATTTTGAACAATTTGTACTAATCAATTACGTTTTATGATTTGGGCTTGACCATTTGTATAGCCCGGTATTAATGTAATTTGTAATGTCATGTGATGTTCTCTCCTTTCATGCTCTCTTGATGGTTAGTTTCCGCTGCCATGGTTGTTTAGTTTGCCGGTCTATGACGTTCCACCCATCTGGGCCCGGGGTGTGACATCTTGCAAACTTGAGTTTTGGTAAACTTAACGTGTTTATTCATTTGTGTTGAGGCATTTGTGTTGAGGCCCAACAACGATTCAAATAACGGTGAACATTCTTTGTTATCTTAGCTTTATGAAGTGATTGGATCTTCATTTTCTGCATCAATCACTTCATCTACATCTTCTAGATCTTCATTTCTTTCTTTTCCAAATATTCCCATCAAGGTTGATACCACTGTGTAGTATCTTTCTGGTATAGCTTCAAAAAATTGTGTAGTTTCAAACATTCTTTTCAAGTCTTTAGAGCTTAGGCCAAAAACCTCAAGCTCAAAAGAAAACAAATTTTTACTTCCGACCACTCTATCAACGAAGAAGTGACCTGATATATCATCGAATCCCCAATCAATTATTAAGTTTTGTCAACTTCCAAGGATCTATCAGTAGTTGTTTAAGGTTTAAGTTTAAGGTTCGGATTCTTTATCAAATGATTCTATGATTCTTCTGTTTATGGATTGTGTGTCATCTGAAGGAGGTTGTGAAGCTTCAAGCATCACGACAATCTTTGATTTCTTTTTCTTTCTTGCACTTAGACACTTTATTTTCTTCTCTTCTCTTGTGGCATGTCAATATGCCTTAATCTCTTAAATGTTGTTAATTAAGCTAACATATTTTTTGTATATTCCTAGAGTAACCTTTTCAACCGTAACATCTATCCTGTTGCTAATATTCTGTATTAGAATAAAGAGCAGTAGTATACGAAAATGTAATTAACTTCTTGTTATATTTTTAATAAACTTTTGAACAAAACTCAATAATATTTAATTTCGTTACTCTTCGAGTGGCACCATCCGGTCATCTTCTAATTTGGGATCATCTTCGTTAACAATCATTTTCTCAAATTTAACCATGAAGCGGACAAGACCATCTCTAGCAAAACCATGTTCGCTAATGAAAGCGTTTAAAATTTTAAAAAAGCAATTACCTATTGTTAAAGTAACCCTGTTTATTAAATTGCAAAATTAAATTTGTAACTCTTTTAAGTTTGGTTAATTGTTGTTCGTGCACTTAATTTTAGTAATATAAAAAAACCAATAATATGTAAAAATGTTGCACAACACAAGGAAAAATGTGAAAAACTATTCTCTTTCTATTTGAAGTTGTATTTCCAATATAAGCCAATTAATATGGCATAGCATTACGTAGTTAACAATGCCAAAAGTTACTGTTATTAAAAGCAAATAAGCCAACACTGAACCCATACCATACAGTTTGGTTTAGCAGTACAGTCTAAATTCTTCAGTGGTTTGGTTTCAGTTTACGATGACTAAAAACTGTTGCTAAAGGTAGGCTCACGGCTTGACCTAAAAACCATCAAAACCAAACGGTGAACACACCCCTGAACCGCACATTGCTTCTAATACAAACTAAAACACATATGATATTTGATCTAACTCGAAGAGTCATAGGGTAATAAAAAGCCTAACTGCCAATAACCTTACAAGTACAACACTAGTCATCAGCTTTCCATAATGATCACCTCTTCCTCTTCTTTTTGCTGGATTTAATATCACTATCTGATGATTCTACAAGCTTGGCTCCGATGGCAGAACTCCATAAAGCTCTTTCTACATCTGATGGCGTGAACACATCCCCCTCTGCACTTAATTCCTACAAAAGAGGTTAAAGCAAGAACCACAGTAAACAAATGCACCAGTAAATGCTGTTATATATAGGGGATTACTAGATAATGATCTTGAAAAAAAGTGGATGAATGGGCAGACCCAAGTAGCAAAAACTGGTGTCACGTGACACCAGTAGATAAGAATGGTGTTATATAGTAGAGTATTGATATTTATGAATCTGACAGTCGAGTGAAACTACTGAATATTTTCAAAGAGTGACACCAGCTAAAGCTAATGGGTCTTCCACTGCTTGGATGAGTATATTTAGTTACACCGTTGGGTCCTCTGGTGTTTTCATTAAAGAGAGTAATGACTAATAATATTTCAAGTGTTAACAGTTGAAAGAGTGTTTTGATTTGCATTTTGCCTTGATTAGTTTTTGATGTTTAGATAAACAGATTCTTTTAAAATGCTTTAAAATCAGATTATTAAAAATTCAGACAACAAAACCACGGCATATTTCCTCCACCTGGTTGTACTAATTATCAGATCACAATTATTCAATATTTTCAAAACGCGCATCCAAAGACCCTCTTAATCACTTGAGTTTGCTAGTCTCTAATTAACTTTCAATCACTTCAATCTAAAAGGATACAGTCCTTAATGTTTGACCATACAACTATACAATTTTCTTAAAAGAATGATGCTTGAAGAGCAAGATTCAATAACTTGTAACGAAAGCAACATCATTAGGCGATTAACAAAGATGATGATTAGAGATCAAAATACAACCATATCATTCATCCATGACGGAAACAACGGAAAGATTCAAATAAATTTCAAATCACAAATCACATTCCTAAATCAATTCATCACATTTCTTGCAAAAACAAATCGAAAACTAACCTTCGCTTTCGCCTGAAGCTTATCAACAAACACAAGGTACTGCTTCAAACTATACTCTTTCGAGCTACCAAGAGCCGCCACCATCGCCTTCATCATCCAAATTCCAATCAAATCAACATCACACAACAAACTCCAAAACTCAAATCAACCAATGCATCAAACATTCAAACCACAATTTCTCCAAACATACCTCATCAGACATGAAAGGAGCAACATCCGGTGCATAAGCAGCCAACACAGCAGAAGCAGTAGCAGGACCAACGCCCTTCAACACCGTAAGCTCCAAAACAGCCTTCGAAACCTCCGGCAACGATTCAAACGCCTTCTGAGAAGCAGAGATCACCGTCTCCTCATCCAACGACGACACAAAATCCAACAATCGCGGTCTGAAATCGAGCAATTAGCACATTCAAACAAGAAATCGATGAATTTAACTTATAAGTGCGAACAGAAAACAAAATCATGATCGGAAAGATGAGATTTAGAGATGAACCTCCATTTGCCGCGAGTGAGCTTCCATTGCATGAGCTTTGAGAGCTCTGGAGTTGTGATGTGGGGATTAGGGTTTCGTTGGTGAAGAAGAGATGGTAGTTCGTTGCGGTAGAAGTGATCTAGAGATGTGAGATTGGGTTTGTTTAGGGATTCGATTGTGGTGTCGTATGACGATAAAGCTTGCTTCCATTGATTCACGTCTGAGCTTTTGAACTCCATTTTTCTCACGCTGATGAGTTCTGAATCGAAATGAAACTTTGAAAAAGAGCGGAAAAATCAACAAACTTTTGTTTTAGGACACTCGGAAATTTTTACCTTACGGTAAGTTCTTTTAATAAGTCCTATATTAGCTCATTCGAAAGCATACATCTTATTGTTTTTTTTTAAATATATATTAAAGGTTCGAGTCTCTCTTATTGTAATATGTTTTACGTGGGCAAGAAGATTTAACACAATTGGTCTTTTAAGTAGTGGGTTTTTCTTAGGGTTTACCTGGCGTTATCTATGTTCACAAGCGTGAGAGGTTTGTTGCCAATGGGTTTATTCGTGTAATCAGGCTTAAAAAATTATTCGTGGACTGCTAAAAATAATAGTAAGCAAGTTTTAAAAAATGATTCAATTTATTAATTATATTTTTATTTGTTGTAATCAGGTTACTAAAATTGTAGGAATATTTCTACTTGTTCAATCATTTTTTTATTTTTATATAATTGGTAACTTTTTTAAATGATTCAGTTTCTTTTATAGGTGTTGTTAGACTTTTTAAATATTTTAGTTTTCTGAAAATATTTTGCAATGTATAAATGATCTGATTAAAACAATCTTTAAACTTTAGTGATCTTATTGGGATAAAAAAATTTTATAAGTGATCTAACTAGAATAATATTAAATTTTGATTATTATTTTATAAAATTATTTCTTATAAATAATTTTTTTACAACACAATATAAATAAATTAAATATGTTGTTACTTTCATAAAGTTGTTATTAGGCGGTCACTTCATGCCTTCATCTAAGTATGTTTAATTCATACAGGGTCGGTCCTGAGGATTTCAGTGCCGTGGACGGGCCGAGAAAAAAGGCCCATACGCCCAAACGAATTAAATTATATAAACTAATTTTTTAAACGAAAATAAACGTTTTAGAAATAAACATAACAAGATCATAATATTAGAATGACATAACGTAATAGTAACCGATAAATCTTTTTATTCAATCTCATTGCTAGGACCCGTCATTTTTTTTTACTTTATCCCTAGTTGACCAAGAATTGAGATTTGAGTTTCTTTGAAAAGAAACTTCTAATTTAGTTGATGAAAATTAGTTATAAATAACAAATTTATATAATAAAAATGGCCCTTAAGAATTGTATATGCGTTATTTGATATTTAGGTTAAACTTTTTAATTGGGTTAAACGGGATATTACTATTTAAAAAACTTATATAATAATAAAAAATAAAAAATAAAATAAAAGTTTAAAATTTTTTGGGGCCCCTGAGCGAGTGGGCCCTGGACGATTGTCTAGCCTGCCCCTCCTCAGGGCCGACCGTGAATCCATACATCCTATAAGATTTATTAAATTTCATGATAGTTGCATAATTACAAGCATACATGATATATTAATTAAGGGTACTAATAAAGAGACACCCACAAATATAAATCGACACTCACCTATACGCCGCGTATGGGTCCATACGCGGCGTATAGGTCTACCTCATAAATGCCAAGAATTACACGTCACATCAGTGAGCCTATACACCGCGTATGGACCCATACGCGACGTATAGGCTTTTCAGAAGACGGGTCTATACGCCGCGTATGGACCCATACGCGGCGTATAGGCCTGGGTCGTATGGGTGTGGGACGCAT
>BJCM01206576.1:0-28076 GCA_018326385.1 Flaveria bidentis | reverse complement strand
ATTATTATTATTATTATTATTATTTTACGTGAACATGTGAAAGAAAAAGGAAAAAAAAAGGCTGGATCTAATTGGGAGCAGGGGATATTGAAAAAATCCAAGGGGTTTGTTTGTGGATGACAGAAAAAGAGCTGCAGGATTCACTGAGTGGTCACGTGACCACCCATTTAATTGATTAATTCAATGGTGTCAGCCGATTCCACTGTCCCAACATGTTCGTACGATCCCAATACCATATAGCAAATTTTATAAACCTATTAAAAAAACTAAACTTTATCACTGGTTACTTTATCACACTAAATCACAAATCCACAAATTAAATTTTATTATGTTATATTGTACCGCATTAATACCCCACAAATTTGGTAGAGGCGGAGTTGTCACAACACGCCACAGGATACTAGTAGAAGACTAGTTGATGATTGAGGTTTTTGTTGAAGAGAAGACACGGCATGCCATTGCCTCGTGACGTGCCCGCCCATCCACCTTAACAAACTTTTGAAAGGGTAAAGAAATACAATATATCAATAACAAAGTTAATTTATAATGAAACGTTGTGGCATGATATGTTTAAAACTCTCACTTTACACTTGATTAATTTGCATTACAAGTCTTTGTTAAATTTTGTATAAAACTCTCACTTTTAGACGTATCCGTATATTCTTTGTTAAAATTTGTATAATTAATTTTGTTGACATTGTTTATTTATTTTTTTATCAACTGGTTTAAGAGGTGACATCCTATGACTTTTCCTTGGATTGATAGGCGAGCTGAGTCACCAACGTTGTCTGTGTTTGCGGGCATGACTGACCTTTCGTCAATAGATTTACTCGGATGACCGAGCTTAAAAATTATTCGTTGGTCAATCAAAAAAAATACATTTGGTACGTATTAAAACAAGTCTCTATGCTAATTATCATTGCTAAACATGTGCTCATTGTATTTTAATTATTTAATAAATAATTATTTATATGATTATTGCACTCAAATATTCTTGATATTTCGTTATGTTCTTGAAGTGAAACAAATTATAAAACTCAAAACTCAGACGTTAAATTTCTCAAAATAATGGCTAAAATCAAATACACTGCACCAACAAAGGGTAGAGCCATTTCTTAGAAAACTGTATAGGATTTTTCTCATTGTAAATTTCAAACGGCAGCTTCATCGTAGAGATTGTTGCTTTTGGCAATGTAGCTACTTGCTCTTGCTTATTAGTGAAATGATTTTGCTCATTTAATAAAAAATAAGAAATTGTGTAGGAAATATTAGAAAACATATGAAAAGTAAAAGAACACACATTACAACCTTTGACAAGAGAAATCAAGGGTTTCCAACTTTTCCCAAGTCTAATTTCCCGGTCACCCCCTCTTTTCTTCTTTAAATTTTCTACAGACCCGGTGAATATTTATCTAGTTTTATCGTTTCTTCACCACACATTATCACCTCTACACTAATCATCACCTTTAGGCTATTTACTCATTTTCCCCCACTCTCCCTGTAAGGACGACTCCAACTAGTCTAAGAGCCAGTCATGGGTTTATTATGGCACACATACTTTTTCTCCATTGCTACCTTCTTGAAACATTATAAAATAATTATAACATTCACAATAAAAAAACACAAAAATATTAAGAAACATGTCTAGTGAGCTGATTACGTAATAAAAACATTCATCCTTTTATAACATCAAAAAGAAAAAATTATCATGACACGTTATCATCATCTTTTTATTTATCTCTCTTTGTATATATATATATTAAAAAAAAACATGTTGGCCTCACCTCTTTTTTTGTTTTTTTTGTTCATGGTAATGAATTTTTACTATAAATACATAACCCACCAATGATAAAAAAACGACTTTATGTATTTTTTTATGTTTAAAAACAATACATAAAAACAACCATCAGACATGCTTCTATAGTATTCCTTATTTAAATCAGACAAAAGTTTATTTCCAAAAAGTCCAATAAAACAGTAAATAGACTAGACATAGTGACCTCCCAAAAACAATAAAGTAAAAAGTAAATAAAAAAAACATGGTAATTCTAAACCAACCGCAGGGTAAAAAAAGCTAAAAAACCAAAAACAAAAAACCTTCAACTTTAAGTAGTGTGCGATTGTCGTCAAGCATCACTCAAGTTCCCATCATCTTCCACTCTTTCTCTTTCTCTCTGCAACACCACCAATGGATCTCACCACCACCACCACCGTCGTCGTCGTCGTCCTCCTCCTCCTCGACGGCGTCTCCGCCACCACCATCATGATGGTGAACCGGTGCCCCCACCCCGTGTGGCCCGGAATCCAGCCCGGCGCCGGCCACCCCGTCCTAGCCCACGGCGGTTTCAAACTCCCCCCCAAAAAGTCGTACACCCTCTTCCTCCCACCCCAGTGGTCCGGCCGCTTATGGGGCCGTGAAGGCTGCATTTTCGACAACAACGGCAGAGGCAAATGCGCCACCGGCGACTGCGGCGGCTCCATCTTCTGCAACGGCGCCGGCGGAGCCCCTCCGGCGACCCTAGCCGAAATCACCCTCACCGCCGAACAGGACTTCTATGACGTCAGCTTGGTCGACGGCTACAACCTCCCCATCGCTATTAAGCCCTTTAAGGGCACCGGAAAATGCAGTTACGCTGGTTGTGTCAGTGATCTCAACGTCATGTGCCCCGTGGGGCTGCAGGTGAGGTCACGTGACCGGCGGCGCGTGGTCGCGTGTAAGAGCGCGTGTTCGGCGTTTAACTCACCGAGGTTTTGCTGTACGGGGAGTTATGGTAACCCGCAGACGTGTAAACCTACGGCGTATTCGAGGATTTTTAAGGTTGCATGTCCGAGGGCGTATTCGTATGCGTACGATGATCCAACGAGTATTGCTACGTGTACTGGAGCTAGCTATATACTTACGTTTTGCCCACACCATTAGGCATTAGCACTAGCAAATTAGCAATGTGGCGTTTCGGATTGGTTGTACGGTACAATTATCGATGCGTTTAAAAATGCAGTTATATTATTAGATTTTTGTTTCGTGTAGTTGGGTTGGATTGGATTGGATGTTTGTGTTTGTGTTTGTGTTTGTGTTTGCGAGTTGTGTTTTTTTTATGGATTTTAAGATTCGCCTATATTTAATTTATGTGTTTGATGTGGGGTTTGTTTGTTGTTTTCTTGGTTTGTCTTTTTAGCTTTGGATTCTAAAAGCAAAAGGAAGTAGTATTATACTATTGTTTTTGTGTTCAAATTGTAGATTTGAGTTTGTGATTGTTGGAGACATAAATAAAGTTTGACTGCTTTGGTGAAGGGGTGCTGAAACCCTAAAAAGTAAAATCTGAAGTTTTAAACGGCAAAATCGTTGGGGTGATGGTGTTGTTGTGGGCTAAAAGCTTGTTGGGTTTTGTTGGGCTATTTATCAGGCCTTGCCTTTCTGTGGTTAAATCGTACGTGCTCACTTTAGTCGGTTTTTTGGGCCATAAATTACAACATTATGATTTATAGACTCATATGGAGTCCAATTGTTTCTTTTGGAATTGATGATTTGTGTCACGATGAGAGTTTGAGTTAAGCAACGGCCCAAAGTGTATGCTGATCTCTAGGCTTTGTGTTGGGCCTTGAAGGCTTGAACCCCGACATACATGGAATGATGGAAGTTGGATCCAGATTTGGTTACCTCAATTTTCAACAACGTAGGATTATAAAATCCCACATAGAAAAAAATCACTAAATAGGCTTTTCTTATATTTTTAGTGGACAATATAGACTTTGTATTATACTTAAAAAGTTCAAACACATTATTTCACCAATAAAAATGCAAGTTGAACTATAGATTTTTATTCGAGTAGTTTTGTTGGATTGGATCCTTGTGTTTTTGAGTCTGTTTTTATGGATTTTTAAATTCTCTATATATAATATGTGTTTGATGTGGGGTTTGTTGTTTATTAGTTGCTTTTTAGTTTTGGATTCTAAAAAAGTAAAATGAAGTTGTAGTATTTTTGTGTTTAAATTGTAGATTTGAGTTTGAAGTTGATGGGTAGATAAATTATTGTATGACTGCTTTGGGTGAAAGGTGCTGAAACCCTTAAAAAAAGAATAATAATAATCTGAAATTTGAAACGACGTTCTTTGCGGTCATGCGGTGATGGTATCGTGTGGGCTAAAAGCTTGTTGGGTTTTGTGGGCCAATATATTAGGTCTTGTTGTTCTTGGGCTAATCTTAAAGAGAGTTTGTAACATTGTAGGGCCAAGTGGGTTAAATTGCAAAACATTTTACGAGATTAAAGTGCACATTTTAATGGGCTATTTTAGGCCCAAAACTAGTATTATGATTAGGGATTCAGGGTCTTAAATGGGAGTCAACAATGGTTTTAGATGCTGTAAAATATTCCCATAATTGTTTTCCAAATGTGGAATGTGATTAAACTATTTTTTATTTTTTACTTTTGTAAAAAAAACATTTTTAATTCTGCTTGAAATTGCGTTTATCGAGTAAACGAATTTCAAACCCACTAAATGTTAAACCATGACTTAAATGACCACAACAGATTATTTTGTGATTAGAGTTGAATTTGTTATATTAGTGTGTAACTGATCATAGGGCCACATAATTGCATTTTTTTCCTCAAAGAATCAAACTTAAAGGATATTAAATTATTATTTTTCTTATTTTAGAGATTGGTAAGAGTAAATGAGTTTGGAGTTATATATATATATATATATATATATATATATATATATATATATATATATATATATATATATATATATATATATATATATATATATATAGGTATATATACCTATATATAGGTATATATCATCCAACAACGTTGGTTTTGTAAGCCCACATACTTAATAGGCTTTTCTTACGTTGTGTAATTCTTGTATTTTATTGGACAAAAATAAACTTTGTATAGAAAAAAAAGTTTAAACAAATAAAAGCCAATTTCACAAAAGAAAAAAAAGATTATAGCAAACAATTTTCAGACGTATGTGATTTAGATGATTTATACCGTCCCAAATGTAGAGATAGTTTAATAAAAAAAACTTAAATTTTAAAAGAAAAACATACTATTAAATAGATATCAGTAACATCTAGGTGAAAACATCCATCCATGCACCGTTAACCCACAACAATAGCTTCAAACATATCTAAAAACAGTACGTAACGAGTTGAGGAATTTTAGATGGACACTTGGCTTACACCACCTGACCTACAACTCTATCCCATTTGAGAAATCTAATCCGGAGCATGTTAAACTCATGTTCAAGTGACATTGGTGATTGTGTAAAGTAAAAAATAGGACGAGGACTTTTGTATCTTTTTAAATGCAAGTTGATTATGCAAGAAAAAATTGTTAAAAAAGTGCGTGTAATATCAATATTTCAAGCCAAGATTTTATGTTTATGCTTGGTTTCAAAATCAAATGAACTCAATGGTTCGGTTTAGATATGATTTTATAAAAGAAACTAAAGTAGTCCATAGAGCTATGGACTATTTTCAAACCAATGATTCTTTGCTAGGTTGTTGAGTTGATGTACCTTGAATTTTTATTATAATAGGAGAATGAATTGAGTTAAAGTCCCACTTGTGAAAAAAAAAAAAGTTTCCAGATTGGTCTAGAAAGTTTTCTTTTACAAGTGGCGAGCTTCAACCTGAGACTGGTCTCGGGTTGCATATTTGAATAATACATAAGAACGTGTGATCCGTCAGTAATCTAATTAATCGTTAAATTTCCTTTTTCAAAAGCACTATTTTGTACACCTAATGCCACTTGTAAAAATATAAAATATAAAAGTTTAAATATATATAACACTTATAGCTGCGGTTTTTAGTGATATTACGTGGTTGAAATACAACAATTTAAGCACAGTTTGGTGGTGGTTGATTGGTTTCTATAATACGATTACCAAACATTATATCTTTATAATTAGTACAAAAGTCAAAATGCATACGGATTCTTTCTGAAGTTATATTATATTTTCTAAGAGAAACTACGAAATGTAGTTTAATCATATTGCAAGTTTGATCTTTAAATTTTAAAAATTACAAATTTAGTATTAACATTTGAGAGATGGTTCAAAATTTAATCCCCACCATTAGTCACCATTAGTGTCTATTCGTTTTTATACCAAATCTGCCATATGAGATAACTCTAAGGACCGTATAATTTTCTTAAAAATTTAAAAAAATCAAGTAAAATTAAATGAAGGGAGACGGTAGCAACAACGCAGGCAAATCACGTCCTTTCAACTACTGCTTCCCACCGCCCCCCTTTTCTGACGACAGAATAAGCTCAATGGCACCGCCACATAAGTCTTGTGGAGATGGTATTTTCTTGAGGATGTTATCAATCATAATTGTCTCCTTTTACTTCACTAATATGCATAATTTAATATCATGTTGTTAGATATGAAGACATTTAATTTTCCTCTTGGTAATACTTAAAGATTAATGGAACTTTTACTCAGTTATGAGCATTACGTATCGGAGACTTGTCGGAATGAAAGAATGGAGTCACGAGTCAGGGCTTTGTCGAGGAGATGAAGACTAGTTCCTGGTGGTGTGCTTAGTTGGTGACATTATGGAGTTGTAACCCGGCAACATAGCCGGAGAAAAGGATGATACTTTGTCTCTAATTTGTGTTGTTGCTAACGGCTTCAATTTCATATTTTATTTTGTTTGTGAAGTTTTTTTAATTTTAGAGAAAATTACATTATTAGTCAGTCCTTATGATTTTTTTATCATATTACATATTTAATCCACAAATCATTAAAACTAACAGACTCTAACAGTGAGAACTACACTTGCAACCAACTCTAAATGTTTGGACTAAATTTGCACTTTTTAAAATCTGGGGACTAAACTTATAATATAGTCAAACCACGGGGACTATTCTTGCACTTTTCTCTATTTTCAAATTCATTTTTACAAAAATAAATCTAATCTTTAACAAAGAGGTTTTTTAGTGTAATCAAGTCAAAGGGGATAACTTGATATTAATGATATACTATTCAACAAAGTGATAATGAATTTAGATTATTTAAAATGTAAGTTTGATGATTATCTTTCAATCAACAGAAATTGCTAGTAGAAAACTTACACATGAAAAGTGAAATCATAGTTCTTATGTGCAATTAATTCATATAAGTTTTTAAACATTGCATGCATATTTATTTATTGCAACAATGTTTCGTCTTTTTAAGATAAATGAAGCATTTAACGAGATGACCGTCTAACCAGACCAGTCCTGTAGGTTTCTCTTTCAAATGCATTAAAGTGATAGACACCTCCCAACTCAAATGCATTAAATAACGCACCTCCTTAAGAAAATTAAATACAATATAATAATAATAACAATAAAAAGTCAACACTTGACCACAAACTTCAACTCCAACCCAACTCGATACATTGTCACACTAGAGGTTTAATACATAAAAATCAATGTTTTCAGATTCGGATCGAAAGTCGAACCGGACGTTTTACTGGTTTGGTGGTCGGACCGGTTATACTGGATTTAATTATATTTTAATTATATTTATATATGTAGTTAAATATAAGTAATTTATATATATATATATATATATATATATATATTATAATTATAAAACTTAACTATATTTCTATATCCAACACACTAATTTATGGTTTAACACCCCGTTTTTACCCATTAAAAAAAACAATTTCAAAAACCGGTCTGAACCGGCCCGGTTTTCCGATCCGACCACCGGTTCGACCCCTCAAAAACGATTCGTAGCGAACCGGATCGGCCACCGGACCGATCCCCGGTCGGAACGGCCGGTCCGATCCAGTCACGAAAACACTGATTATAATATAATATCATTATATCGAGCCACATAGTAAACTCGAGTTAAGACTGATTTCACTCGAGAAAACTTGATCTTTTAACTTAACATGTTTTTCTTTTGTAATATCATACTTCGTGTTTGATGTGTGACCTCGTAACTAATTTACTTTTTTTAAAAGATTAAACTTGAATCAATGTACAAGGCTCGTTTATTATTTATATATGATTATGTTTTGGGCGCTATATATACTTTATATAATAATATTAAATAATTATGTGTTATATTAATATTACTCTTATATAAGTATACTTATATTTATGTAAGTATTGAGATTGTTAAGACACGTAACCTTAAAGCTCAGGTTTAATACCGTTTATAAAACGACTAAATGAGTTTCATTATAAACTGAACTTTTTTATAAGCTTTTAATGAAGATCTCAAATAGATACAAATGTATATCCGCTTATTTACATCATTGATTTTAATTCATCCTACTTATCAATTTCCATGACATTCCAAATCCATATATTTAGAAACAAAAACCAAAACGCTACAAAGCCGAGAGCATATTAACTCTATAATATTACGTGATAAGGTATTTATAATACTTTTTTTTTTGTCTTTGGAGCCCTCGACCTGTTTGAATAGATCGAAGATACACATTATCATCAAGATGTTTTTAAAAAACGGGCATGATTTATTTGTTCCATCATATATAATTAATCTTAGTTTAATTGAATATCAATTATTAGAGCGACAATATTGAAGGTGTAGGTGTAATAGGAGATTGGCATTGTGCACCCATGTGTAGGGTGGAAGAGCGTCACTATCTTCAAAACGAAACATTGGAAAGCTTTTAAATACCATCACATGCATATGCATTCACTCATCTTCCCAACCACTTCACTCCCAAAAAACACCAATTTTTATTTCAATTTAACCACATCAAACGCGTTAATTGATTTCTACAATTCAAAATCATTTTCATACTCTTTTCCTCATATTTTTGTGTTGCCAATTTAAATAGACGTCACATTCCTATAAATTTGTAATTTGTTGGATAACCGCATGGTTTGGTCGAAATGTAAACACATCTTTCACGTTGATATCACACGCCATGATGAATAACACAAGTAAGAGGCTGTTTAATAAAACTGACTCAGTAAGATGTCTGACTGAGTCTACATCTGACTGAAACTTGACGTTTGATTCAGTATTTGACTAGCTCTGCCGAATGATAATAACTAATTTTATAAATTATTTTAACACACAAAAAACCATCAAAAAAACAAAATCCCTACCATCACCATCTCTACATCCCCTCCCGACCACCACCGGCCTCCACCACCACAACCACCACCACCGGCAGGGAGGGATCACGCAAAGGAGGCGCTCGGCGGTGCTCGCGCAGGGAGGAATCGCGCAGGGGGGGTCGCCGCGCAGGGGGGTTCGCTATCGGTGGAAGCACCGGCGAGGGGTGGGGTGGCCGTCGGTGGTCGCGGTCAGCTGAAATGGATGGGTCAGCATTTTCCGAAATCAGGTCTGGGTCAACTACCTTGGACCCGGTCAGCTGTAGCTTTTTGCATATCAAACGGGCTGACCCGCTGACCGAGTCAGCCGATCAGCCGGGTCAGCCCGGTCAGCCGGGTCAGCCCGGTCAGCCGGATCAGACAAAAAACAAACAGCCCATAAGACATATAAAGTGAGATGATGCATCCTACCTCCGGCCGTAAGGTCTTTTAATAGCCATTTAATTTGGTGATGGTTAGAAGCAATCATATTATAAACATTTAATTACTCTTTATGTATGTTTTGTTCTATTATATCTACCCCAAAAAGAAATAAAGTAAGAACATACAAAAAGCTCAGTTTTTGGGTACCTAAATGACAAAGACCCAATATTTCCTAGAGTGTAATATTTCATTGAATTCATATTCAAATCTGTCAAAAAGTTAGATTCAGAAAATCTTAATAAGATACTTTAAAGACTAATTTGCATATAGAAACCATAGGATAAACCATATATCATTTATTGTTCGTTAAACATTCATCTTACGTTTAAAATATGGGGACATCCTTACGACCCCAACATGATGATGAACTATGATGTCTCAGCTTTAGACCTCACTGCAAAAATCAAGAACTTTTAGTTATAAACATATATTACCAACATAAAAACAAGTAGACATTCAACGTGCACTTTTGATGGTACATTTTCATTTATTATTACCGTGAACAAATAAAATGTAGCACCTTTTAGAGGTAACCACACCACCACACGACCGAAACTACAAACTTTTGTCATGCACATGTGTCGAACCAAAACGATGATCAATGATCACCCATCTGTATATATCTCTTTTAACTGCTTTTATTGATCTTGTACCAACATTGACGACCTCCATTTAATGCACCATCTTTATAAACACATACCTACTGCTTTATTTCTACACATATCTCCAAACTTTAACAGTTGGCCGGAAGAGTACTATTACTAATGTTGATGGATTCAAGGGTGCATTGGGGGTTGCTTGTTGCATTGGTGGCTATTGCCATCACCACCGGTGAAGCTCAAGACTCCACTTCGGTGGTTCCGGCTATCATCGCTTTCGGTGACTCTGCGGTCGATGTAGGCAACAACGACTACCTTCCCACCATTTTCAAAGCTAACTACCCACCGTACGGTCGTGACTTTGTCAACCATCAGCCCACTGGGAGATTCTGCAATGGCAAACTTGCCACCGACATCACCGGTACGTACTTAAAAAACTTCTTACCGACATCTACGTTATTGACATCTGATGTTTATTCAAACTACGTTTAAGAAAACAATATTTCGATTTAAGAGTATATTTTAAATTTTGTGTTGTAAGTTAAAAAGCTTTTGAGTAAGTGATTACATGTAAAAAGAATATTGTATTTTACTCAAGTAATTAAAAATAAGTTGATTTTATAAACTATGTTTCCAATGACTAAAAACCCTTTAATACACTTATTAATTGATATAAATTGTATTCAGTAAACAAATTATGACCCATCATAATTAACCACTTTAAAACTGAGATATTTAAAAACATCTAATTGTTTGCTACATTATTGCAGCTGACACCCTAGGATTCACTAAATACCCACCGGCGTATCTCAGCCCAGAAGCCACCGGAAACAATCTTCTGATCGGAGCTAATTTTGCATCTGCTGGATCTGGTTACGATGATAAAACCGCCATTGCTAGTGTAAACCAACAAACCTTAACTAACTTCTCTCATTAATGTTGTCATCATATCTACCCTTTAACTTATAATTATAATCATATTAATTTAACTTACGGTTGATAAACTAATTTCACAATTTGCAGCATGCAATTCCGTTATCCCAACAACTGCAATACTACAAAGAGTATCAAGGTAAGCTTGCACAGGTGGCCGGAAGTGGCAAATCAGCCTCGATTATTAAGGATGCTTTGTATTTGATTAGCGCCGGCAACAGTGATTTTGTTCAGAATTATTATGTTAATCCTTTTATTAACAAAGTCTACACTGCCGACCAGTACGGATCTTACCTTGTTGGAATCTTTTCAAGCTTTGTTAAGGTAACTTTACCATCATCACTTTTGGTACTATTTTAATGTCAGTATTTTTGTAACTATTTTTGTAACTATTTTTGTTTTTCTTGTTACATCTGATTTATACTTTTTAACTTAACAAGATAAATCTGAGTGTCGGTTTAGCCTGTAAATCTAGTGGACTTTCCGGTTAAATTAGCCTACAAGTGGATGCGGACTTATTGGCTAGATGCAGGCTAATTCAGTCTACATCATGACATGTGTCGCACCCCCGGCCCAAACCACACGCGTGAAATTTTTCGTGGATTTCAGATCTATGGCGCCTTGTTTACCCGACAAATCCAAAATGAAACACTCTAATTCTCTGGTTTCTTAAATGTCCGTGAGACTTACAGACTTAAAAATCATGTTCGTTCTGAAAAATATTTTGTCAAACTTGTCCATTTTAGTATTTTTTTTCCCCCTTTATGTGTTGGATCTCTTGTGAGTAGCATCTCTATAATCAAAGGTTTGCTATAATTTCTGTCTTTGTGCACATTAATAATATATTTTCGCTATGTGAGATTTTACTGGGTAAGTTTGTTTAGGATTTGTATGGGTTGGGAGCAAGGAGGATCGGGGTGACATCACTCCCACCATTGGGGTGCTTGCCAGCGGTTCGAACGTTGTTTGGATCCCATGAAAAGGGATGTGTAGCCAGTTTCAATACAGATGCTCAAGCCTTCAACAAGAAGGTGAATGCAGCGGCAACCCAACTCGGAAAGCAACTCCCTGGTCTCAAGCTTGTTATATTCGACATATTTCAACCACTCTACGACCTCGTTAAGGATCCTGCTTCTCATGGTAATAATATAATTAGACAGAAATTTGAATCCCAAATCTTAAACTTATGTAAAACAAAGTATTAATGGTTTTAAATCTTTTTAGACAAAGTAGATATCTTTTACAACTAATGATTGTTTTTTGTTCTTTTAAGGTTTTTCGGAGGCTACAAGAGGGTGTTGTGGAACAGGAAAGGTAGAGACAACAGTGCTGTTATGCAATCCTAAATCGATAGGTACATGTAGCAACGCGACTCAATTTGTGTTTTGGGACAGTGTTCATCCCTCTGAAGCTGCTAATCAAGTTCTTGCTGATGCTTTAATCCTCCAAGGCATTGCACTTATCAGTTGATTAATAACAGCTGCGCTCTTTTCTTAAACTTTGTATTATTCATGTACAATGTTTGTTAGTTATGTTTCTATTACTTCCACAGTCCGCTACTGTTTTCTACCTGCATATTCAAATCACATGTAAAAGACCTGTTTCAGATTTCTACAGTTATTGTTCATCAATTACAACTCACTTATAAGATTCAATTAAATGGTCACGTGTTTGTTTTTACATGTATGTGTTTGAATATTCATTAAAACAGCACTTCAGTTGTATTCGTCCCACTTCGAGTTACCACAAACATTATTGATAAAAACACAATCATCATGCCTGTTAGACACTTAAACCAAGAGCATGCGTGCTTCATTCAATCAGTTCTCTTTCTTAACTTTCTTTTCAAATTTCTGTAAGTTTTGTATCTAATAAGTAAAGGGGACCATACTGGCATATGAGTAAAGGGATGATACTACACGGAAAACAGGGTCAGCAAGTGTTTATGCATTCTATTTTCCGCATAGCCAAAGACTACAGTTTATGTACTTTCTATGCTAGTAGTTGTCTTGTGGGAAGTAAACAAAGATCAAGTTTGTGATAATGAAAGCCAATGAGAAACGTTTAAACAAGATATTAAGTTGTTTAATATAATACTGCTGTTAAGAGTTTGTTTGTTAACCATGAAAGCGGCTGCAATGTGCATAGCCTAGATAAACACAGCCGTTCAAGCCTTCAACAAGAATGATAATGCAACTGCAACCTAACCAAGTATGCAACTCCCTGTTAAAAGTTTTTGTGTGTTTCTCTAATGGTAAAACAGTTTGACTGAATTTTAGTCAAAACTATATTTGTTTATAATTTGGCGTTGATAGGTATTTGTGTGTCTTTCCTTTGAGATTTTCTGGAAGCTATAAAAGGGTGCTGTGGAATATAAGTACCGGAGAAAAAAGTGTTTTAATGTGATCCAAAATCAGTTGGTACATGTAACAACAGGACTCAATTCATGTTCTGGGACAATGTAAAAGACATGTATTCTAAGTCAAGTGTTCATCAATTACAACTCATTTACAAGACTGTATGCGAAGATCCCACATTCATTTTTACATGTATTTGTTTGAATATTCGTCAAAACAACTAAGTCAAGTCTGATCCACACATATCCTACTCTGAGTTACTAGGAGACTTGTCTACTATAACAAAACCACCAAGATCACCATCACAACTGCTTGCTTCATTTGCAGCATCCTCTTTCCGAACCTTCTTGTCCTCCAACTTCTGTAAGTTTGGTACCTGATAAGCAAAGGGAGCCCTATACCGTAAGGCTAAAAGCGCTTGCAAGTGTTTAGAATATTCTTCGCTATGCACAGCCAAAGATACATGCATGTACCTTCCCCGATAGAAACATCCTGTGGAAATTGAACCAAGATCAAGTTAGCGATCATAAAAGTCAATAACACACGATTAACAAACATGTTAAAATGTTAATAAAGTTAATTACCATTAAGAAAGGCAATAGCTTTCTTCGCCTCTTCTGGTTTTGAATAGCAAACGTATGCCATACCTTTGCTAACACCATTTCTAGAACATATCACTCTAACAAAAGTGACATTACCAAAAGCACCAAACACTTGTTTTAGATCATTTTCAGTTACAAAAGTAGCAAGATTCCTTGCAATCAGATTTGAAATGCTTGGTTTCTGTTTCTTATGACAACACATTAAGAACGCATCCCTTTGGGCTTTCATCATAGCCTTTCCAACAAACCATTTCTTGGTGCCTGTTTCAAACAAAAAGCAATTATTTCAAAAACTTCATAAAACAATAGAAGAAGATAACTAACTTATACAAACAAAAGATGGTATCCATGTTTTTATACCGATTTCTGCACCATTCAACGCCTCGATTGCCTTCACAGCACTCTCATGTGACTCAAATTTACAAACCCAAACCCTCTTGACATCCCTTCAGCGTCATTCATTATCATGGCACTTGTGATCTTTCCATATTTTGAAAAGATTTCTTTCAAAGAACACACAGTGAAATTCTTATCAAGATTCTTCACATGCACATTCGTAAACTGGGATTCCTTTCTTTCACTTCTCTTGAGAAATTTTGCAACAGTTCTAAACAAGAAACCATTGAAAGACAACCATAATGTTATTACATACCAGATACCTTTGAAGAAATCCATCGATTATTTGTACATATTAATCAATACCATTACAAAAAAAGAACATATATGATACATGTATCAAATAACAAACAAATGTAGGTTCAATCAGAAGCAAATATACACTAAAATCCCATTAAAGAATCAAAGATTATAAACACTTGCACATCCATTGGCATCATTAACCATAAAGTAAATTGAATCATAACAGTATCATGAGTACAGAGTTACAAAGAAACTTACAAAATCTTTCCATGAAGAAACGATCCATTGAGTGCAGAAAGAGCATCTGAAGCCGATTCCTCTGAATAAAACTGAACAAACCCAAAACCCTTACTCTTTCCATCATCATCTCTCACAATTTTACAAGAGAGGATCATCCCAAACACCCCAAACACATCTTGCAGTCTACCATCATCAACTGACGAATCAAGATTCTTCACAAACAGATTACCAACTCCAGTTTTCCTCAACAAAGGGTCCCTCTGAACCCACATTACTCTGATGGGTTTCCCCCTTAATTCAAAGTGGTTTAAGCGATACAAAGCATCAGCAGCTGCGTTAAAGAAGCCCAATAAAACCAAGAAACCACAAAAGACAACAATCAAACAGAGGCAAAATAAAAGGGGTGTAAATCAATCACCGTAAAAGGGGTAGTAGAAATTGATGAACCCATAGCGAAGTGATCTTCCTGATAAACGATCTCTGCATAGATGAACACTATGTACTGGACCGACCATTGAAAATAGGATATAAAGGACGCGTTCTGTAACGTTACGATGAAGGTCTCCGGCGTAGAGTGAATACATCAGCGGTGGTGGTGGTGTGATGGATGGAAGAAGAAAGAAACTCGCCATTGAAGACAAGAATCAAACGAGAGAAGAAATAGCAAGAAAATGTAACGTGAGAGTGTTAATCTGTACGTGAGAAGAAGAAATGAAGAATTCATCATATTTATAGAGTTGTACGGACAGGCGTACGGACTGTCGTACGGAATGAACTTGATCATATCATCTGCAAATGCAAATGGTAACGCCATCGTCCCGCGGGGTACTTCGAATTGATATGTATTGAACATCAAATATTTTTAGCTGGGATTACTTATTTTTTTATATATTAATTCTATTAATTTTTGAAAAGTATTTTATTAACTTTTCAAAATCAATTTTTTAAACTTTTGTTAAATATATTTATTAACTTATTAACTTTTTAAAAATTTATAAATCAAAAGTTAATCTAAAAATAAGTTTGTCAAACATGACTTTAGAGTATTACACATTAATTGAAGAATTGAAGAGGAGTTTTCTTATATTTTACTTTTCATCCTTATATTGACTAAAATGTAAAGAATCGTGTCAAAATATATGAAACTAATAAATGTATTTTACACAATAAGTTAATTTGTTTGACCCAATTATTAAAATACTTTACTCTTTAAAATAATATAAAGAATCGTGTCAAATTCAAAATATTTCTTAAATTTTTTAATTTAAATAACCTTTTTACTATAACATCACTCAAAACTATATAGTTTATCCGTCACTATTTTATCAGCTATACTTTATTATCATTCTATGATTTTCTATTGTACCAATTTCTTTTAAAGTGTGTTTTTATTTATCTTTGAATAATATGTTGTATAAAGTTATAAATGAAAAGCGAAAATAAAACTAGCTAACTATATAAACGGAAAACTTATATCTATTCAAATTTTCTGGGTGTTACACTATGAACAATAAATCTAGAGCCACCCCAACTTTATTTATATTCTAATCTTATATAATTTTTTTATAAATGTTTAAGTCTTATAAAATTAATAATAAATATATCAATTTTGGTTATATTAGATGAAAATTTTAAGATTTACCATTGTAGTTTGAGTGACCACGGGACGATGTCATTATCAAGCGCATAAAATACGATTAAGTTTCTTTTATTCCTACCGTAACAAAGCTTACCCTTCAAACATCATACGTCAGAAACACTATTTTCTTGTTTAATTATTGTCTGCAAGGCAAATTTCGTTCTTTTTAAATGTCCCATAACCATTATTGTTGCCGCCATGTTTTCAGTCTACGCAAGCAACCTTCACCATGACATTACCTAACACAACATCTATACCTTATTCTCACGACTAGTCTAGTACACAATGTTCATCTCTTTAATAGTTGATAGCTTGTCACGATACAAAACGTAAAACACTAATTTAAAATTCTTATAAAACCAACAAATATCAAACCAAAGACGCAACAAAAAATAAATTAATTCATGAAAGTTGAATGGAAAGTAGAAATCAATGAAGGCATAGTAAAGTGATTTGCAGGAGACTACAAAGATGAACATTACATATTAGGCTAGGGACCAATCAATGAAAATATAGAAGTCACGTTGGGAATGTCATGGAGGAGGTTGCCGACTTAGAGTTAAAACCACCATGGTGGCAGAGTGATGGTGGGATGGTTTAAACAAGAAAGAAATTAGCCATTACAGACACTAACAAAACATAATATTTGATATAGAAATACATGAAGTGTTTGTTATGAGGAAGAAGAATTCATCTTGTTTATAAAAGGGGAATGGGAAACTTATTGATATAGCTTTTGCATGTGCTAACTGCAAATACTCAATCGATTTTCAAAACGTAACATCCTGATTTTGAAATTTGAACTACGGATGATTATAGATTAACGTCAAATTGGAAAAAAATGTTTATTTTTTCTATTTACACCGCACAACTAAACTCAAATTGTCACACCCTGTATCAATCTAACTCAAACCAATTTTTGTTGAATAAAATATAACTTGAAATTGATAAATTATTTACAAATGCTAAAAATAGTTATTTTATCTTGAAATTGATAAATTTTCAAAATAAAACTTGTCATAAAAGACGCGGTCTAACATTTTCTTATTACTTTTTAATGTATGACCGGTGAGCAATATTTATATATTATTTTATTTTCTTTCTTTCTTAATTAAAATAAATAAATTCATTACTGATCGATCATTCTTAATATCTAAAACCAAACTAACCTAGATAGCTAAAGTAAATAGAGTATCGTATCCACAATAGACTTAAAATGTTGTCAACTTTACAATTTAGACATCAAAAAATAATATACTTAAAATGTTGTCAAATTTTAAGTGTATTGACTTCACGATTCGTAACCGATAAAGAATACAAATTTGAATGCAATCTCTACCGTTATCGACTTTTGTAATAAAGGATTAACACAAGATAATGGAATCTGAGCGTATTGATCTCATGAGTGATTTAAATGGAATACATGCTAGGATGTCTCTTTGAAAGTGACTTTATACAATATGAGACCCATAAATAGATTTAACAAAGACAATCTTTTATTTAAACTAAAATTTAAAATACAAAACTTAATCGTAAAACATAAATAAATTATTTAACGGTACATTAATAAAAACATGTTCAAGTTGTTTTAGAATGCTTCATAAATTAGATTGAACAAATTTGCATACCAAAACCTACATCTGACTCTGATCACATAAAACGTAACCAATCATAATATCAAATAGTGATTAGCAGCAACGTAGCTACTTCTTGGTACCCCTTAAAACTGTTGAATCGCTTCTTCATTAAAAGTTTGTATATGTAGTCACTTTTTTTTATTTTAACTTTTTTAGCCCAGCGTATGGCCCAGTCTTGTTTTGATATGGGCTACCAAATAAAGTACGTTAGTAGACCATTAGATAATAATATAATATTCAAGATTTCAGTCCAATTGAAATATAAGCCATATTAATACATTTAAGTCTATTCACTGTATTTTCTTTTTATGAATCGCAGTAGCCCACAACAACTCATCTGAAATCAATCCATCAAATTTAATTAACCTTCTTCATTCAACTCAAATAATCTTTTGATTTAAAATCCCATCGTTTGTATTTTGTAATATAAATTCATCATTCTTAGTTCTTATTTCTTAAAGCTTCCTAGATAACTAAACAATAGGATTTTACCACTATATTGCTATGTTTACTTTAGGATACGAAAATTTGGAAAAAATATTATTAATAAATAACCATTAATTAAATATTTTTATTTAACTCGTCTATTATACGAGTTTTTAAACTAGATAATTAAAAAAAATTGTAATCATATTTAAATATAGCATTTGAAAAAAAATTTGTTTTGGATGGAATATTAATTAAATGATCTTTAAAATGGTTTTCTGTGAATAAAAACAAGGCCACATAAATTTTAGACGAAGTTAGATTAAATAAATAAAATCAGGAAAGAAATCAAACTCTAATCATATCAAATATCGTATAAAATCTTTGACAAAAATACATAAACGCGTAAATCCAACGGTACAAAACCAAACCCCCCTAAATCACTATAAACCCTAAATCACTATAAACCCCAAATCAGTAAATCGTCTCTCGACGCCTTGGCGATCAGATCCATCGTAATCTCGTTTCCTCAAATGATCTTCTCACGAAATTATTCGGTAATTTTGGTCTATCATTTGATTCTTGTGGGAATCCGAACAATCGTTTTGGTTCGTCTCTCTTGAAGCGTTGGCGATCCACCGTAACTCTCGTATCCTCAAATGGTCTTCTCACGAAATTATTCGGTAATTTTGATCTATCATTTGATTCTTTCAGTTATTTGAACCAACGTTTTAGTTCCTTATACATTTTATGAATTTCAGTGTGCATAATCATTTTGATCTATCATTTGATTCTTTCAATTATTCGGTACGATGATTTCTCAATCAACTGTTATGTCTGTACTTTTGCGATTTTTAAACATTTGTTGTTTTAACTTGGTTTTTTCTTCCTGTAATTCTTTCGGTGGTAGTGAAGATTGTTCCTGGCTGCACGCTTTGATCTTTAGATCCCAAAGGTATGTACTTAAGTTAAATTTTGAAAGTGATTTATTGTTGTTATCGTTATCTAAACTAACTATGCGGTTTAAACATGTATCGTTTCCTTTTAGGTCCTTTGTTTGGCATGGGTTGGTACCATCTTTTCTATTAGTACAACCCATACAGGCTGGTATGGGGAAATACTTCACAACAAACACAATTTCGCCCAACTTGAAAGTAATAGGTTCCATTTGCAATTCTTTGTTACTTTGTTATGTGTAATCTATATGATTTGACCCAAGTGACAGAGAATTGCTCTATTGATTAAAGTATCTGTGTTGCTAGTTTGCTACTTCACTTAAGATGAATTTGACTTTATTATTGTTTGAACTTTTTCTTGCAAATTTGATTTTTTTTGTATATAATTACGGAGTTCCTACCCCTGGTTTCCATTACTCTCTTTAATTCAGTATTTTGGCAAGTTGTGTGGTTCAATGCTTCTTTATTGTTTGAAAATTTCAACTCATACTCAAGAACTCGAAATCTCCCTACTTGAACACTTAAATGCATATTTAAGTTGTCTTGTACTCTAGGTTGATTTGGTGTGCAACTGTACATAGATTATTGTAGTATGGTTTGCTTTCCCCTTGCTACTTCACATGTGTTAATTTAAACTTTAATATGTTTTAAAAATCTATCCTTCCTTTGTTCAGTTTTTATTTTATTTTATTATTTTTTCTTTCTTTCTTTTCGTAATGTATGGTTTCTTATAGCTCGGTAGTTCATAATTTTATATGGTGTTCTATGATACCGAGCTGACATTCAAGAACTTGGAATCCCGCTCTAGAACACCTAAAAACCAATTTAACCATGATATACTTGCTTGTACTTTGCGGTTGAGTGGGTGTAGGTAGATTATTATTGTAGCGTGTATTGTTTGCTTGATTAAGATCTTTGAGTTATTTTCTGATTATTATGATTGTTTTTTTCATAATTTTATGATATTTTTTAGATATTGATTACTTGAGTTCTTGCCCTTTACTTATTCGAATATCTTTTATTTTATGTACTTTTGTTATGTGATTTTTTGAATAGCTTGTGGTTTCATGGGCTTTACTTGGTATGTTACAAGACTAAAATCACATTTGAGAACTAGGAATGCCGTTACTAGAGTACCTTAAAACCTTTTTAATGTGTCTTTGTACTTTGAGGCTTGTACTTTGCGGTTAAATGGGGGACAAAGATGCTTTTGTAACGTGGATTGCTCTCTTGATAATGATTTTGTCTTGATATTCTATGTTTGATGATTTTGACTATTAGTTTTATAACTTTTATTTCTTCGTACCGTGATTTTTATATATATAATAATGATGTTTTTTAATAGCTTTGTGGTTTGACAAGTTTACCTGGTATGTTACAACTTACAAGAGGAATTCACATTCAAGAACTAGGAATGTCGTTACTAGAGCACCTAAAAAGTTCATTTCAACTTGTCTTTGTATTTTGAGGTTTGTACTTTGAGGCTTGTACTTTGCGGTTGATTGGGTGACAATGGGTGTTATAGTATTGTGTGTTACTTTCTTGATAAAGCTCCCTATCTTGATATTCTATATTTAATGATTTTGACTGTTAATTTTTATAATTTATATATATTAACAAAGTAATTTTTTCTATGTACAATAAAGATGGGTTTTTAACAGGGTTGTGCTTTTTATGAATGTTACAAGTTGGAACTCCACATTCGAGAACTTGGATGCCATTGCTTGAGCACCTAAAAACTCAGTTCAACTTGTCTTTGTACTTTGATGCTTGTACTTTGCAGTTGATTGGGTGACGAAGGTGGTTGTAGCGTGCATTGCTTTCTTGATAACGTGTTTTTCGTTGATATTCTATTTTTGATGATGTTGACCCTGTTTCTTAATTTTTATTTCTTGGTTACTAGATCTTTTACATATAATTTACATATATTTTGGTTGATTCTCCGTATCTCTTTGATTTTACTTTTTCAGCAAACCATGTGATTTAACGCTGATTTCAACTCACAGTTGATGATGTTGACCCTGTTTTTGGTACAAACTATCGTGCTTTTCTTGTGTTTTACTGAACATTTTCTAAGGAATTTGAATAGCAAAATTTTATGTGAATCGAGTAATTGCAATCCATTTTTATGCTGTAGTACAGATGAACACTTCTTGCTCAACTTGAGCGGTACTTATATGTGTATCGAGCAAAATGCTATCCATGTTTTATGCTGTAGTGCAGATGAAATACTTCTTGCTCAACTTGGCTACTTGAGTGGTACTTGAATCATGCTATTGCTGACCAAAAACATGGGGTGGCTGGAGCAGCTATAGTCAGTGGTATTCATTTCCCCCAGGTATTCATATGGGAAATTGCATTTTGCTGTTATGTAATGATTTTAATTAACAAGACTTTTATTTATCTTGTATATTTTTTTATCTTAGATAAATCCTAAATTCCGAAAAAAGGAGTAATGAAGTATAACTGTTTGAGAAAAAGAGGCAATTTAATTAATGTTTGCACTCTTTAGTTTCACGCAGTTGCTCTACTCCACCAGGTATGAAGGCTCAATGCGCACCAGTTACCAGGAATTATTATTGTTTTTATATACATATTTAAAAGGCACGGGGCGGTTAAGTTCTCACCCGTTTTATGACTCTACAAAAGGTTGTCTCTGCAACAAATCAGAAAGTGTTAGTTGAAGCAGCAAGGGCGATAACATAATTAATTGTTGTTACTGGTAAAGAATTCACTCTTGTGATCAAGTTTTCTATTTTTTTTACCTCCACTAAACAGGTACTCAAATTTGTTGTTGTCTACACACTAAACAAGGTAATTACAAGGGACATTCACCATTGTTGAGGTCGAAGGCACCAACTTCAATTTTCTAATTCTATGGTAACTTCAGTTGTGCTCCCTGTGTAACTGTTTGTAAATTCAAGCTCTTTTGATCGCCTTTAGTAGTAATCTTATGTTTTTCAAAATGCGCGTGTAAAAGTTGTTTCAAATTATGATGTGTCAAAAACTTCACTACTATAGTTTGTATGACTTGCAATATTTGACCCATTTTTATTTTAATTAAATTCTTTAGCATAGTCCATTTGACCTTTATGGGTTCAAATCGCCACCTCACCAATTTACATGTTTGCTCATGATATGACTACATTGTATTAAAGTACTTTTGGAGGAAAAAAATTGATAAAGATGTGATGGAAGTTCTCTTTGGGTGAATGTAGAGACTAGATTGAACTTTGAAGAATTATCTCAGTGGCTGCTCCAAGTTTTATTTATTTTATCAATGATCTTGTTTCCTACAGTTATTCATTTAATTAATTTGTTTATCTTCCAATACAGGAACCTACAGAAATTCGTTTGACATCAGTTCTGTACCCAAGAAAGTCAAATCTTAGCCGCTTGCATAGAGAAAATCTCCCAGGTAAAAAGTCCACTGCTTCTGGTGCCCCTCCAGCGGGGACCCCATTCAACAGTTGATGCCTTTACGAAGGTATTATTATCTATTCTCGTGTTTGTCTTTATTTGGAAAACCTTTTAAGGTTCTCCGTTTGGACATAATCTCACATGTTCTTAGATTTGAAGTGCAAATGCTGTGAGCTAACAATACCTAACCCTACTTTGAGGTATATCTTATTATCTTTTATTTATTTTAGTATTTATGTACCTTTACCGTTACCTTTACCTTCACCTTTTTTTTTATTATTTAGAAAACTAGTTACTAATAAAAGATTAATATGCTTTGTGTAAATTTATTGAAGTTCAATGGCCTATGAAAAAAACATCCAATATCTCAACTTATTCGAATTTTCAGTTCTGCCTAATCCCAATCAGTAGTCTGTAGTCCTGTCGGCACTCATGGGTTCACAGCCTCCGGGCTCAACCAACAGCAGAAACAAATTCGCCTAAGTCGTAGGTAATCGGTTCTATTCTTAATTCTTTGATTTTGTGTTATGTCTAATCTATTTAATTTGACCCAATAAACAGAGGGCTGTTTTGCACTTCTTAAAATGTGAGGTAGATGTGATTGAATGAGCATGTGTTACGAATGATTCACCTTATAGTCGGTAGGTTTATTCGAGGTGTATTCTGGTTATCGTATTAAAGAGGGCTTGATTGGATTGACTGACCAATCATGACTAAAAATTGTAGGTGCACATTAAGAAGAATGAAGTATTAATTGATCAGTTATTATTCATGAGCTTCAAGACACTCTTTAATTGATCAATTATGGATAGCAATCATCGATAAAGATCAAGTAGAATGAAATTTAACAAGTAGAATGTGCTTCTGAACTTGAACCTCACTTACAGTTGGTAAGCTTTATATCATTTGATCTTGAAACACTTTGTTAACGATTTGTGAGCTATCATTGTTGTTTATTTTAGTTTGTTGTATACTTTTAACTATGTTTGAATGTTTGATTTCTAGTATTAGTTCATTTTCATTACATATTTTGGCAGAATTATGTACTTGTTCCGTTCTTGTTGTTTATCGGCTATTGTTGTTCAGTTAACTTCAAGCTTGGTTGCTGCTAGATTCTGCTAAAAAAGTTCAACATGAATAATCCAGATTGGGTTTCATGTGATTTTATTATATGATGTGGATATTAGTTGGTAAAATTTTTTATTAGTAATCCTAGGATTGTATGAAAATGCTCGTGCGTATGAAAAGTTATATTTTATTATTGCTGTTTAGATTTAGTTTTTATATTTGTTAACTTTTATTTGATTATTTATTTGTTGTCTACCTGGGGCCATATTTTGATGATCAAATTTGTGTTTCATTAATATGTGATTTTATTGTATGATGTGAATTGTTGGTGGTGAAGCTTCTCATTAGTAATCCTAGGATTAAACGATCTAGTTTTATATTTCATTCTTGATGTTGAATGATTGTAATAGAATGCACTTACATTAGGAAAATTATATTTTACCGACTGCCTATTGTTGTTTTGTTATAACTTTTGTATTGTTAACTTTTTACTTGGTTATTTATTTGTTTTCTATTAGGGGCTATGAAAGGATTTTCGAAATGAATGTCATCTTCATGGGGAGTTTCCCGAGCTCGCCTAACAGGTTAGCAAATCAAAAATTCTCTTGGTGTGGTTGCTTAGTATATTTGCGTTCCATGCATTAGTTGTATACTTGTATCTTCTCTTTTAGGCTGTGGTTGATTTTAAGGGGTAATGGTTGTTTTAGGTGTCGAATGTTAAATGTGTGTTTAGAAGTTACCAAAAATCAGCCATTACGTATTTCGTAAAAGCACAAAAAAAGGTCGAGGATGACATTTATTTTTAGCATATTTAGCCCAATAAAATATCATTGTCTAATATGAATCAAAAGGCCATTAAGCTACATATACGCTATAACATTAGCTATTGTGTTTATGTAATCTAAGTGATTATTTCATCCTCGAAATAACAATAACAAATTCTTGGTTCCACACACTCAATTGAACATATGAAACAACTAGGACACGCAATCTCCCTCAACTTAAATGAGAACTGAGAACGGGCCTTTAGGAACTTGTTATTGTTGTTTTACTTCAACTCTTAAGATTTGTTTATCTTTTAACCCGAGATCGAAAAGTTTCCAGTTGATACATCAATAAAACTATACAAATAGGTATATATGCCAGTTGATACATCAATAAAACTATACAAATAGGTATATATGTTTAGAATAGGCAATGTAAAGCTAACAAAACCCCAAAGCCTATTGGACGATACATTGGGTCCCTTACACTAATCTCTACTACCTTATAATACATAACCTTGGGTTAAAAGAGTAATTTTACCCATTTTTGTAATACGCGCTCAGAGTGACTCCTTCAGTTGAACGATCGGTGTTACTCCCCTCTTTCTATTCATTTATTGAACCGATTGGATGATATCAGTTACACCTTCAATTGAAGCGATTCTATGCTATAAGTGCCCACACATATATCTACAACCATCGATGCATATGATGATAAGTACATCCCAAGGCAACCCAAATTCAATACCGCCCAATCCTCTCAAGCAATTTGAAGGTCACCGCCCAATCTTCTCAAGCGATTTGAAGGTCACCGCCCAATCTTCTCAAGCGATTTGAAGGTCATATTAATTTTTTTAATTTTAACTCTTCTTCCAACTGTGCTGATTGTTGGAATTGATTGTGATCGTAATTGACTGTATTTTGGTTTTCCATTGTCAATCACCAGTTAAGGCTTTTAATACCTAGAACAAATTACCATCTTTTTGGGTCAAAATCAGTGTGTTTACTGTTTATGTGATTTATCATTTGTGTCTATCATGTGTTTGATGAAATGCCCCAATGAATATTGTCTATTTGAGACTTGTGCATTGCTTTAGGTACTTTATGCAATTGGCTGTATGTTGGTTTTCCATTGTCAATCACCACTTAAGGCTTTTGATACCTAGAACAAGTTACCATCTTTTTGTGTCAAAATCAGTATGTTCACTGTTTATGTGTTTTATCATTTGTGTCTATTATGTGTTTGATGAAATGCCCCAATGAATATGGGTTGTTTGAGACTTGTGCATTGCTTTAGGTACTTTATGTTTGATAACATGTGTATAAATAACATATTTTGTGACCAATATGAAATTATTGACCATGATTTAGGAATAATAAAGTTTGTGACCAATATTAAATTTATGACCACATTTTTAGCTAAATCTAATTTAATTTATATGTCAAAGTCTTTTATGTTAGCCTGTTTGCATACATGGTTGGTGCTAAAACGCAGTGGTAATGCAGCTAGCTTCCTATAGTTGGGTCGAAGATTATAACAAATAGGCTATTGGGTCAAAGGTTATATCGAATGAATTCTAATTTGTAATCTATAGGAAGATGCATTTGTTTATTTAAGGTAATGAAACATAAGACATATAAGTAGAAGAATTCACTAAAAGATGTATCATACTAGCATTTTGCTTGTGCGTCAACAATTGAGTGGAAGTAGGGGCTGTAAAGTGGTATTGCAAAGTTGGATGGTCTTGATGGAAAAGTCAAATAGCAGGGTGTCCTCCTTATACATCAACCCTTATTTATATCAAACTAATTACACATGCAACGTATAATAACTCATAAGTGCAATGTCAGATAATTTTTAAATGAATTGGCATGTTACCTCGTTTTCAAGACCAATAGCAACTATCAAAGGACTGCATCTGACCATAAACAGTTGACCTGAACCTGAGAACCTTCACATAACAATTGGACTTAAGGGAGTAAAACCGTATAGTAGTAGGAGGATCCACCAAGCTTCCAGACTGAGCCATCACTGAACCATCCCTACCTGGTACACTCAAATAGGTTTGATATTTTTTTGATATTTCTTAGGCGACAATGAGATAGCCCAGGAACATGGTGAAAGCTTTATTCTTCCAGTTTATAGCAGTGGTTTTGCCATTATATATTTTTGCCTTCATGGCTTATTATACATCTGTTCTTTTTCTTACCAGTTTTGATGGTTCAGTTTGGGTGAAGACATTTGCCAACATATGTGCTATTCTTCAAACTGTCATAGCTTTGCATGTAAACTTTCTACTTTCTGACATCCCTTTATTTATTTTACATAATTCAGCTTTGATCTTATCTTTATTTATGTTTGACCAAGAATGCATGAGACAATGAGTTAGAAGAGGGGAGTTTGGTTTTTGTTTTTTACTACATGTACTGACAAAATGAGTGGGTTTCGGTCATGTTTGGTTGACACTCTAATTCTTTTGGCTATGTTATAGAATTATATATAAATAGTAAATGTATTAGTTGTAACTATAGAAACTACACTTAAGTTTAAAAGGTTTAAATCATTTGATTAACACTTTGGATAATTTTTATTAACCTGTTTGTCTTGCTTCATATTTAGATAAAAAAATTAGTTTTGACCTGATAGAATCAACATATAAATTATGCTAAATAAGTTTAAAATGCCACTTATTTATTTTTAAGCATAAGAAACTAGGTGAGGAGATGCAAAAGATTTGGTTTGGTAAAAAAAATATATGCAAATGCATACACTATGTGTCATGTCTGTCACATATATACTTGCATATTTATATAAAAGTTGGATTTTTTTTTATTTTATAAAAGTTTTGAAGTCACCACTCACAAGTCTTGCTTTTAGTTTTTAGTATAGATGTTTGCAAGTCCAATGTATAAGTATCTGGATGCAAAGTATGAAGTCAAAGGAAGTTCACTAGCCATAAGAAACTTGTCATTCAAGATCATGATCAGAGGTTTTTTTCAACTACAGAAAAGAAAAAATATATATAAAACAGATACAGATATATTGGCTTTTTAAACGCCTTACTTGTACCATTCATTAAAGACTTTATGGGTCTCACAAGAGCCATCAGTAGTACCTTTCCACTTACATTCATACTAGATAAAATTTGAATGTTTTTTATTATGTAGGTGCTTTCTGAGAGTGTTCTTGTAATTTGCAAGCCCTCTTGGTGTGCTACACTTGTGAGATGAATTACATTGTTTAAATTGCAAAGATCTTGTGCATATTT
>BJCM01206575.1:0-22011 GCA_018326385.1 Flaveria bidentis | reverse complement strand
AATTCATAATTACTAATAAAATTTTATAAGTTTATTAAAATTTATTTTATAACTTTATAAGTTTTAATAAGTCTTTTTCATTTAGTTATTTGTTGTAACATGATTAATAAACTTTATAATTTTATGAAAAAGAATTATTTATCAATCAATAAGTTGATTACATATTTAATGTATTCGATCCATTTATTAAGTAAATTAATAATGGAAACTCAAAATGAGTTCGGGTTTAGGTTTTAACTTGGAAAAATAGCGAATGTTACAGATAGAGGCAGGGAGGCACCGGATGTCACGAGCACAAGGTTGGACGACTGTTAATCGACGACAAATGCCACTAGAGACGGTGATTCCTCCGCATATCCCCACTTTCTATCTCTAGATAACCTTCTCTGTCTAAGAATGAAGTTCATTGCAGAAATGGAGACGGGAAGACACCAGTGTCGCAATCTAAGGACCGAATGTTGATCCATCGATGATAAAGACGGCCGGAGAAGACTGCTCATGTGTTGTCACCGCCTCTCTCTACTTTCTCTCTCCAATGCACATATTATACAAATAAATAGAATAAAAAGCCGATTGAAAACCCCCTAAAAAATATGACAAAATTAAAAAGATTAGAAACCTTACTAATATACTATAATTACATATAGTTTAATGCTATAAGTCAACGGAGAAGCAACTAGAAAACTATAATGGCCGTTATAAAAATATGCTTACGTTTGTTGATCCATAATATTCTATTACTAAGTTACACGTGTAACATAATTAATATATTTTTCATTCCACGCACACAACAAAAGGAAATTAAGCAACTATTTATGGTGTTGGAAGCATTATTAATTTGTTTTAATTCGTCTTGGTCGGCTCATATAAATAAAAAGTAAATAAATACAATTGTAATACATAATTAAAATATATCAATCGTTGAAGTTTGTAATAAAAATATAATATCCATATAGTTGCTCTTTACAGGTTTTTTATACTAGTTATTACGTTATCCAGATAAACGTTGAAGCAAGTGTTCTTAAATTTATACTATATATAAACTATATGATATAAGTATTTAAAGATATCATAAAATTAAAAAAACATTTGCTATATTTAATTCATAAAATACAATCACTTTTGAGGATAAAATAATATTTATAATATTATTTACAAATTACCCCTTACAATTAGTTACCTAACAACTTTACACTTACTAACACTTGCATAAAATTTTATATTATCTATCCATAAACTAAAAAAACTTAATATGTTTTAGGATTTCAACTATATCATTTAATCTATCGCATTTAAAAACGTTTTGAGTCTACAACTTAACTTGTGTCTTTTTTTAAACGTTTTGGTGTAAACTTCTTGCTGAACATATCTGTATTTTATGAGGTACAATAGTTTAATGTATATATGTACAAGTAGTCATACAAAACTCATTTATTTGGTGTTTTAAATTTTAGTTTGGAAAAACATAATAGACTTTTCTAAAACTATTACAAGAATAACAAAATATTAAATGTATGTGTTGGATATAAAATGACACCCCGTCGTATTGCGCGGGCACCCTTCTAGTATGACGAATACAACTAGTGATCAAATTCTCATCATCCATCTAGTTACAGCATCTAAAGAAAAATTTAATATATGCTAAAATCTCTCTACTCTAATAAAAAAATATCTAGGAGAAACACATGTTAATATCATATTCTTCTCCCTAATTTTTGTCGCTTCTCTCTTATATTTAATAATCACATTAGTTACTAATATTTTAATTTAATTTTTTAGATTAAAATTATTTTTAATAAATTAAGAAAGAAATCTTTTTACTAATGTTATTTCTAAGGAAATAACTTTTCATAAAGTTAGAAATTTTTTTAGAACATCATAATTTTTTAAAATAGAAAATTTTAGATCAAACATTTTTAAAAATAAAAAATATTTTATAATTGGTGTTTTTAAAAAGTAAAAAATTTATAAAAAAATAATAATTAAAATTAAGAGTTATAATAAGAAATTTTAAAGTATAACATTTTTTAAAACATTTATTTTGAAAAAAAATATTTTATTTATTATAAGATTTATTTCAATCATATGTTATTTTAAAATATCTATTTATAATTAATAAAATTTTATTTTATTTAATATTTTGTCGTCAACCCGTGTAGTACACAGGTTTATTAAAACTAGTAGTAAATAATTCAAGCTAGCACTAACCAAATATTCATCAACGAGTTTCAAGCTAGCATTCAAATAATCATATAAACAATGATAAATCAAATAATTTAGCAAATAATCATATAATAAAATATTTTTTTATAAAAAACTAAAAAATACCTGAATTGAGGAATTGGGGTTTGTTAATAATCAGATTACAGAGAAAGGGTATGTAACCACTGAAAGAGGGGTGGCTAACGAAAGAAGGCTCCAATTGCAAGATTCCGACAAAAACTAAACAGTTGGGGGCTTGGGATGGCAACTACAACGAAATTGTTTAAAATAATATATGTGATCGAACCCTTCAGTTTACCTACATATGTAAAAAGGAATGTGAGAAATAGTTGGGTTAAATTTGTTTGTTGTTTGGCCACACAGGTTTCTAAGTGTCTAAAGGGGAAAGAAAATGACAAAGTTGTTTGTTGCTTCATCAACTCTAATTTGATGATGATTTATTGTTGTTATAGGTCAATTGATTTGATGTTTAAACTTAAGATGATTACAAAAACGTTATGCGTTACTAAATTCAATTGATTTCACAATTTTTCAAGTTGTAACCGATTTTTGTTTGAACAATTTTCATTTTTGTTAGAATGCTTCATAACAACGATTAAAAATGAATTGAAACATGGTTATGGGTTTGAAATCGGTTATAGACCATAAACGGCGGTTCAATTTGATGCAAAGTTGATGGATTTTGGTGTACAGACGTCGTCGGAGCTCGCCGGAGATGTTGGCTGGAGTTTGGCTGAACACAAGGGAAATGACGGGGAAGGGGTTGGGTTTTAAACAAATCTTACATTTTTGGTCCATGTAGTTTTAAGAGTTTATTATTTTATGTAAGAAACAATAAAATTAAGTTTCAAAAATTACAAATTTGACCCCAAACTTATTAAACCCGATTTATAATTAAATTATTATCTATTAAAACTGTATAGTATTCATAAATAAAAAAACTTTCTTTATTAATTATTAATTTTAAGTAAATCTCAAATCTCATATTTAACATTAAACTTTATAAACCTATATAACTTTATAAGTTTTGTAAAAACATTGAAATACAATTATTCTTTCTATATTAAAAATCATAAATCACATTAAAACTTTGTAAATTTATAACACTTTACTTTATAAATTATAAAATAATTATAAATTGTTTAAATGATTTAATAAATGAAAATTAAATAAAACAATTTTTAATATTGATTAAACTACACTTCTAATCCATATGATTCATTAAAATAAATAAAATAAGTTTAATAAAAAATTTACATCATATGAAAGATCAAAATGAGTTCGGGTTTGGGTTTATAATTTGAAAATAGACTGATGTTACAGTCTCCTCTACTTTAAAAAATTGCGTCCCGAAATTTAATCACAAGAAGACTGATTCGATTTGAGGAAACTTGGGTTTTATTTCTCTTTCTCAAGTGAACTCTTCGGAATGTTTAAACTCAATGAGTTTTGACACTCGGTATTTAGCTACGCTTGTGTTTGTTTGATTTTCTCATTCTTGATTTAACGGGTTTCTTGACATAGCGGATAAAATCATCAATTTAATTAGTCTTTTGGTTGACAAGCTTTTTGTATGCAAGACGATAGAAAAGCTTTGTCACAAGTGAAGTACCAAGCATAAAATTAATATGAACCTCGACTTTATGAAGAAAAGAAAGATGTTGACACTTTATGACAAAAGGGTAATCCAGATGAGCTTCTCAATACAGGCATCTTCGGCATGGTTCTTAGATAACTAGTTCATGTTTACTATGACATCGAGATTTCCAAGTTGCATTTGTGTAAGGTTGATAGGATATTGTGCTCGCTAAGATTAAGGATATAGCTTGAAATGAAAGAATTAATCGTAATGGATTGTCTAGAATGTGAGTAGTTTTGACGTGAAGACATTCAGAAAGATTATTAAGAATCGTTATGAGAATTGGGTAATAAGTTTCAAGAAAACAAAATCAATGATAAGACGATTCAAAAGTAACTACAAGATGTTTCAAGTGTAATGTTTGGTTTACAAACTACAACAAATACGTTGACTTATCAAAGTATTAGGTCAACCACAACCTTAACGAAGACACACGTACTTATAAGCGGATACTCACCCCAAGGGTTCTCAGGTAAGGTAAACGGATCCGTTGGTTGATTTGGATTTATATGAATTCCTTGCCTAGACAGAATACCTCGAGATACAAGTATCAAGCTCTTCTAGCATTACATGTTTCGAGTTATAGGACACTGACTTTGACTAGACTTGAAAACCATGAATAACAATTCAAAACTCTATTTGAAAACCATTTGATTTAGTCACAATACCTTAGAATATGATTTGAGAATCATGTCTATATTGATAAGAATTAAGGTATGAGGATATATCATGTAAGGCATGTAATCACATAATCATGTTTAAACATATAAGGCACATAAAATCCTATGTAAACATATATAATATATGAGAGGAGTCATGTGTAAGGGTACTTAGTTATAGTCTAGGTCATTCCATTTCTAATAACCTAATTCCCTATAACCATGGCTCTAATACCAATCTGTCACACCCCGACTGACGGCAGAATTATCGAAGCAGACGAATATGAATCGATTGTTTATAGCTCATGGAATTAAATAAGTTGAAATAATACTAAATGTTATTCTCATTTAATAATATTAAACAAATAAATCATTATAATATAATGAAGATTCAAACAACAAAATAAAATCTTTAATTAATCTAGGTCCAAGTCCTATATGAGCATGAAGAAGTCCTCAAAATAGTATCCTGAAACATGTCAAAAATAAGGTCAACATATAATGTTGGTGAGTTCCTATAAATTTGTATATACGTATAAAAACAACTTTTAAGAGCCAATTCATGTCATAGGTTAAGAAATAATACAAGAATATAGATAGCATATTGATACAATCAAACCTTGACAAAAGATTGGCCACAATAAGATATACGATTAACTAAGTGTATTTGGTTCTCATGATGAACAAGAATACGTCATCAGGAGCCGACAATAACCTCAGATTTAGCACCACATAGGCTTGTCAAGCCTATAGATCTACTATGACGTCGCTAGGTTAGTAATAGTTAATGATTGTTTTTACAAGATGATTATCATATAATGTCACCATGATCTCAAATAACCATGAAAAATTTTATAAGATGAATTGCACGTGCATTACAAGTATAAAAATACTTTACATGTGTGTATTTATACGGTTAACATGCTTCACCCCAAAAGAAGTGAAATAAAAATGAAAATGGGGTATGAAAAACTCACATGATATAAGATGATCTTTATATAATAATAATAAGAAACTAAGATCATCCAACGATTCCTTCACGATTCAACCTAAGGTTTCGATGTTTTAGGATTAGAATAATGATATGATTAACGACTAAATATGTATTAGAGTTTCAATTGGAATTTGGGGTTTTAATAATTACGTTAAATAAATAATGTGATCGATTATGTTTTGATTCAATAAAGATGAAATAAATCGATTAAGAACTATAATGAATGATTAGAGAAATTAAATAATTGATTTAATAAAGATTGAATACAAAGTGTGAAAGGAAATAATTAATTTTAATAACTATTTATGATAAAATATTGTTAAATAAATAATTGAATAATTATTTAAATAATTACTTAAATAATTATTTGAAAAATTAATTATATAAAGTATTTATATTATTTTGATCACGTAAATAAATTAATAATGTTTTTATAACCTTTGTTATTCTTTAAAAGGTAATTAAATTTAAAAATTATATGTTTTAAAATCTTTAAAAATTATTTTAATAAATTCTGAAATGGTTTAGTTAACAAAATAACTTTTATACAATCTTAGTAATATAAATAAAATTTTCTGTAATCAGCTAATTAAAAAAACTGATTTAAAAATAATATGGGGGAGGCCTGGTTCGAACCCGGGACCTCAAGCTTGTTTGGATAGGATGTTAAATGGTGGGCCAAAGCCCAAATCTTGTCTCAAAACACAAAAAAAATAATAATTATTATATTTGTACAAATCCTAAATGCTCAAAAACCCTAGCTTCGATTTGATTCCAATTGAACCCTAATTTGTTATTGTTAATGAAATCAAACAAGGGGCTTTTGTTAATAATGTAAATACGAAGATGTTTGTATTTTTAATTACCTATATTTAATTGATTCCGCAATTTTTCAAGTTGTAACCGATTTTTGTTTGAACAAGTTTCGGTTTTTGTTTAAATGCTTCATAACAATGATTAAAACCGAATTGAAACATGGTTATGGGTTCGATTTTGGTTATAGACCTTAAACGGTGGTTCAATTTGGTGCAAAGTTGATGGATTTTGGTGTACAGTCATCGTCAGAGCTCGCCGGAGATGTTGGCCGGAGTTTGGCCGAACACAAGGGAAACGACGTGGAAGGGGTTGGGTTTTAAACAAAATTTACATTTTTGGTCCCTGTAGTTTGAAGTGTTTATTATTTAATGTAAAAAACTTTTAAATTAAGTTTCAAAAATTATAAATTTGACCCCAAACTTATTAAACCCGATTTATAATTAAATTATTATCTATTAAAACTTTATAGAGTTCATAAATAAAAAACAGACTTTCTTTATTAATTATAAATTTTAAGTAAATCTCAAAATCTCATATTTAACATTAAACGTTATAAACTTATATAACTTGTAGAAACTTTAAAAGATAATTATTCTTTCTATATTAAAAATCATAAATGAAAATTAAGACTTTATAAATTTATAACACTTTACTTTAAAAATTATAATATTATTATAAATTATTTAAATGATTTAATAAATGAAAATTAAATAAAACAATTTTTAATATTGATTAAACTACACTTCTAATCCATATGATTCATTAAAATAAATAAAATAAGTTTAATAAAAAATTTACATCGTATGAAAGTTCAAAATGAATTTGAGTTTGAGTTTATAATTTGAAAATGGGCGGATGTTATACTACTAAAGAGATCGGAGATATCGACATTGACATGTAAGTATTAGAGGGTAATTCAAACTCTCCTAGATGTGGGTTTTAAATGTACACAAGAGGAGATTGTTTGTTCCTATTTTCTAGTATTATGATTGTTAGCTATTGGCTAGTTTGTTAGTATGCATTCATGTCTATCGGTTTCTTTAGTATAGTCGTTATGTGTTTCCCTATTTAAGTTGTTTTCCTTTTCATTTGTAAGGCATGCACTTTTAGAATAATAAAAACTCTCTCGTGAATCCTCTATATGTGTTCACTTAATTACTCTGATAAACCAACAATTTTGGTATCAGTACACAGTCTCTTACCATTTTCACTATGACCGAGAATTTAAATGTTACTTCTTCTAACACTCTGCACATTCCAGTGTTCAAGGGCGAAGGCTTTGAAAAATGGAGCATGTGTATGAAAACCATTTTGCATTCTCATGTTTTATGGGATGTGGTATTTCTTGGTGTAACGGCTATTTGTGATGGACCTAATGATCAACATGAAGTGAAGAAGAAAGTCGCTTTAGCCATAACCCTCATTCAACAAGGCGTTCATGACCAATTGTTCTCTCAGATTGTAGTAGTCGACTTTGCAAAAGATACAATGGATACTCTATGTATAGAGTTCCAATGTGACCCTCAAGTTCAAGCTATTAATTGCAAAGTCTACGTAGTGACTTTGAGATATGAAAATAAAAGAAGACAATATGGTGGGTGACTACTTTTCTTATGTAATGATGAATGTTAACCAACAAAAATCATACGGATAGGAGGTTGTTGATCAAAAGGTAGTTGAAAAAATACTAAGGAGCCTAAATCTTAAGATTGATTATGTCATCCTTTCAATTGAAGTTGCATTTTATCTTGTAGTTGTGACTGCGGTGAAACTCATAGGATTACTACAATCCTAAGATGAAAGGATAAATGGTCAGTTTTCTCTCAAACACAAACCTCTAGAAAGGAAGGATGAATAGGATCTCCAGGTGTTCTAAGATGCTCCTAGACCTAGTCATGGGCATAATCGAGGCTGATCCACCATTAGAGGAAAGGGCCATGGTAGAAATAGCTTGGATCGAAGCAAGTTACCATAGTGTCACATCTACAAAAAATTTGGCCATTTAAAGAAGGATTTTGGTATAAAAATATTGATGCTCAAGTGAATGTTGCTAAAAACAAAGAGAATGAGGAACATGCAAATCATGAAGATCAATTACTTTTAGCCTTCAATATACACCACACTATGGCTCAAGATAATAACTTCCCATTAATGACTCAAGCCAACCAGCCAAGTAAGTCCACTTATCCATGGTTTGTCAATTCTAGGTGCTCTAACCATATGAAGTATCCAGAGATAACTTTTTCTACTTTGATGACACATTCAATTTAGATGTTCGCTTGGGGGACAAGAAGAAGTTAGCTCTTGAAGGGTAAGGCATAATTAAGATCATCACTAGCAATAATAGCTTTGAATTACTTGAAGATGTCTACTATGCTCCCAAATTAGAACATAACCTTCTCGGTGTAGGGTAACTCATGAAAAAGGTCATGCCATACACTTTGATAATAGTAAGTGCATAATCAAGAGTCAAAGATGAGCTGGAAAAGATCTTATGCAGATAAGTATTACAAGAAATAACATGTTGTTCTAGATGTCTGATGCATGACCCTTGTTTACAATGCTCCACTCAATACACCTCTCAACAAACATGAAGTTAGTGCAGCCAAATGGCATCACATGATGGACCAAAACAACTATGCGATACGGAAATGGTTTTAGGTTTGCTCAAAATCACTACCTCCTTAGCATGTGAAGCTTGTTTAGTTGGTAATCAAAATAGACTACCATTCCAGTCCACTTCCTTACGAGCAAAGGATAAATTAGAACTAACTCACACAGATTTGTGTTAACCTATGGAAGTTCCTAGTTTGAGAAATAGTCTATACATTAATTGTTTATTGATGATATAAGCAGCATGTGTTGGATGTATTTTATTGCTTATAAGTCTGATGTGTTTACTAAGTTCAAAATGTTTGAAGCAATGGTAGAAAAGGAGATAGGTCAGCCTATAAAAGCCTTATAATCAGACAGAGGTCTTTAATTTTGTTCACTGGAATTCAATGCATATTGTGAACAACATGGCATAAAAAGAGTGTTAACCACCACTTATACTCTACAGCATAATAGGATGGCAAGAAAGAATCAAACAATCACGGGAATGCACAAAGTATGTTGAAGCATTCAAGTTTGCCAAACTATTTTTGGACCAAGGCAGTTGCAACAGTAGTTTATATGCTCAACAGATATCCTATGAAGGCTTTTGTCAAGCAAACTCCCTATCAGGCATGGAATGGAAAGAAGCCTTTAGTTGTTCACCTTTGAGTGTTTGGGTGTATAACCTATGGACTTGTTCCTTCATAATTGAGAAAGAATCTAGATAACAAGCTAGAAAGGAATATCTTCATTGGATATTCCACACAAAGTCATAGGTATATGCTTTACAACCCGTACACTAAGGGGTTGTTTGACAACCTCTTAATGTTCATTAAGAGTTTATCTCTTAATGGTTCATAGCATCTTAATGGTTAAGAGGTAATCATGATGTTAAATGGTTAAGATGTAACCTTTTAATGTTACCTTTTAACCATTCAGCATTATAGGTTACCTCTTAACCATTAAAAGCCTATGAAACATTAAGAGATAGTATCTTAATAGCCACTAGAAGGCTACCAAAAATCCCTTAAGAAGTTCTCGACTAAAAAAGATGTCACTTTTCTTAAAGATACAAAGTGGAACTAGAAACGTGTTAAAAGCAGTGGTGAAATTGACCCTCAGTTGTTGATCCCTTCACTCATGAAGTGTCCAAACAGTAAAATCTATGTCACACCCCGACCGACGGGGGAATCATCGGAGCGGAAAAATGTGAAACAATTGTTTATAACTTATGGATTTAAATAAGTTAAAATAATATTAAATGTCATTTTCATTGAATAATACTAAACAAATAAGTCATTAAATTGAAATAATATTAAATGTCATTACCGTTAGAAGGGTGCAATGCACTTTTACAACACAACAACACAAGTGGAGAGTATTCAATAACACTTAACAGATCAAATAGGGAACTAGAAAAACCAGTGTATATGAGAGCTAAGAAACACAAGTAATAAAGAGATAGAACTAGCACAGAACAACACAAGTATTTGGTTTTCAAGGATGATGTATATTTCTCTCTAGTTCCTTACAAGTGTTTACAAAGTAGTGACAATAAGATACAAGAACCAGAGATACTTATACTACAACATATAGCGGCCATACTTTGAAGGCCAGTTGGATACATGATCTAGACAACAACAAAATCAATGTAGAGTCAAAAGACAGATTGCCTTTTGACTAATGACTATGATATACCATAGCTCACATCCTAATATATGATAAAAAGCATAAAAGTATATAAAGTAGAAAGTCAGACTCAAGACCTCAATGTACAATTACCAAAAGCATGGACCTTTCACCAACTTATGTAAAGTTAGTGCCTAATCAGAGTTGTAGTGAAAGGTGGTCCAGTTTTATGGTAAAGGTACATCAGATAATAGCATGTGTTCAAAATTCTTCGGAAAAAATCTGCCTTCAATAGTTGGCTTCGGAAGACTTTGTCTTTGAAGCTTCGGAAGACTTCATGTTTGGCTTCGGAAGATATTGGTCTTAGCTTCGGAAGATTTCACACTTAGAATGTTTTCTAAGGAAGAGTGTGAAAGTTCCGAAGCATTCTACTTCAGTACACTTGTGCATGCATGCAGGAGAGACTTTAGATGTTTTGGGTTGCATCAGCCTTATATGAAACTTTACAGATGTCACTTTTCTTAAAGATACAAAGTAGTACTAGAAACATGCTAAAAGCAACGGTGAAAGTGACCCTCAGTTGTTGATCCCTTCACTCATGAAGTGTCCAATCAAACAGTAAACTCTATGTCACACCCCGACCAATGGCGGAATCATCGGAGCGGACGAATGTGAAACAATTGTTCATAACTCATGGATTTAAATAAGTTGAAATAATATTAAATGTTATTTTCATTGAATAATACTAAACAAATAAGTCATTACAATACAACAAAAATTCAAACAACAAAATAAAATCTTTAGTTAAACTAGGTCCAACTCCTATATGAGCAAGAAGAAGTCCTCAAAATAGCAATCCTGAAACATGTTAAAAATAAGGTCAACATATAATGTTGGTGAGTTCCCATGAATTTGTACATACGTATAAAGCAACTTTTAAGAGGCAATTCAGTCATAGGTTAAGAAATAATGTAAAGCATAATGATATCATCAAACCTTAACAAAGATTGGCCATAATAAGATATACGATTAACTAAGTGTACTTGATTCCCATGATGAACAAGAATACGTCATCAGGCGCCGACAATAACCTCGGCTTTAGCACCAAATAGGCTTGTCAAGCCCATAGATCTATAATGTCACTAGGCTAGCAATAGTTAACCATTCCTTTTACAAGATGACTATCATATAATGTTCACCATCATCTCAAATAACCATGACAAAGTTTATAAGATGAATTACACGAGCATTACAAGTATTAAGATATTTAACAAGTGTGCATTTATACGGTTAATTAACATGATTCACCCCAAAAGGTGTGAAATAAAAATGAAAACGGGGTATGAAAAACTCACTTGATATAAGATGAACTTTAGAAAATAATAAGAAACAAATATTGCTCCAACGATTCCTTCACGGATTACCTAAGCGTGGATGTTCCAAGATTAAATTATAATCGATTAAGTCAAGAGATGATACAAGGAAAGTCTAAGGTCAATTATAAGAATTTAGGGTTTTTGATAATTGGGTAAATAATGTAATCAATTATATTTTTAACTCAATAAAGATGGAATAAATTGATTAATTAATTAAAATTAAAGATGATAATAAATCATTATGGAAATTGAATAACATTGAAAGTTGAGAATTAAAGTGTGAAAAAGTAATAATTTATTTAATAATTAATTAAATAATGATTCAGTCAAAAATAATCAATTGAATAATTACTTATTTAAATAAGTTATTAAATAAATTAATTGATTCAAAAACCATTTTATAAAGTAAAAAAATAAACCTTGAATAACTTTTGTCATAGTTTTTATAATATTAAACTATTTGTTTTAAAAGATGAGATTATATTAATAATAATTTTTGTGATTTAATTCAAAAAAAGGGTTTAAAAATGATTTGAGGGTGCCCGGGGTTGAACCCGGGACACATGTTGCAAAAGTACAAGGTGTTAACCAGTGGGTTAGAGAACCGAATTTGTTTAGGAACCACCAAACAAATTTAAAAAAATATTGGTAAGAAAATCCCTAATTTCACATGAATCCTAGATTGATTTTGATCGAAATTAAACACACAAACGATGATGATTACTAAAATAAACATAGGGCTTTGATTCCCCATGTGAAACCGAGTATATGAATGCATGTAACTTACGTGGTTAGGATTGAATCAATGGAGATAATGATAAGAACAGTCGTGACTAAGTTGAAGTTGATTCGAGATGCAAATGACAATGATAATCAAATTCATTTTGTATGAATCTTCTAAAGATGATGATGAGTAAAAGCCCTCAAATACCAATTAAGGTTGCTTCGAACATGGATCCTGACTAAGTTGCAGGTTCGAGAAATACGAGTTGATGAATGTTGGTATAGATGGATGCTTTAGCGAAATTGGGGTTTCAGGAAGTTCCCCGACACTGATTCAAAGATTTATCCTCTATTATATGGATCTTATTTCAACTATTTCAATTCGATCAAGTTAATGCTTTAAATCGGGAGTTTCGTTTGGAATTAAGGATGATTAGTTAGTTTCAATTGAAATTAATCGAAGGTTTGAACTCGTACCCATCTTTTTATGATTTAAATCAATTTATTGAATGATTTGAACATCGATCGAGTGATAACCGATGAAGCTTTGATTCATGTTTTTGGTTTTGGGTTTAATAATCATAATCATCTTGATAATCGAATTAACAAATGGTTGCAGGTTCAAAAGGTGTTCCCGAAGGTTGAGGAGCGGTTTAATTGCTTAAAAGTTATGTATTTTGGGTGTGAATAGGTCGTTGGAGATCGCCTAATTCTTGGCCGGAGTTAGGAGGACCGACGGGAAAGGGGTTGGGTTTATAGCAAATTTACAGATTTGTTCCCTGTAGTTTTAAGAGTTTATTATTTTATGTAAAAAGATTTTAAATTAAGTTTCAAAAATGTAAATTTGACCCTAATCCTTATTAAACCCAAATTATAATTAAATTATTGTTTATTAAAACTTTATAGAGTTCATAAATTAAATAAAAAAAACTTTCTTTATTAATTATTAATTTTAATTAAATCTCAAAATCTCATATTTAACGTTAAACTTTATAAACCTATATAACTTTATAAGTTTTGTAGAAACTTTGAAATATAATTATTCTTTCTATATAATAACTTAAACTCATAAATGACCATTAAAACATCATAAATTTATAAACCTTTATTAAATAAATTATAAGGTTATTATAAATTATTCAAATGATTTAATAAATGAAATCTTAAGTAAAACAAAATTTTTTAATATTGATTAACTATACTTCTAATCCATATGATTCATTAGAATAAATAAAATAAGTTTAATAATGAAATTTACATCGTATGAAAGTTAAAAATGAGTTCGAGTTTGAGTTTATAATTTGAAAATAGACGTATGTTACACTCCATCCTTCACTATACAATGCCTAGTCCTATGTCCTCACATAGTACTATGTCTCCTCCTCACATTACTATTCCTCTTGTAGCTATTGAAGCTAATCAAACACAAGATTCCCCACCTTTTCCACATTATCCATGCACTACACCTACCCATGAAGTTGGCCCATCTAAGCGTACAACCAAATCACTTGTTTGGTTGTAGGACTATTATGGTGGTCAAGGATTGTCTGATGAAGAGGGTGAACTGACATCATGTCAATTGATGTCAATTTGCACTCGATATATCCGACCCTACCACTATTGAACAGGTTGTTGAGCATACAGAATGTGTTAAAGTTATGTGCCAAGAATTGGAGTCTATAAAGAAGAACCACACATGAGAGCTCGTACCATTACTAAAGGGAAGAAATTGGTAGGCGTTAAATGGTTTTACAAGGTAAAGTATGATGCCGGTTGCACATGATGTTCTCTATGTTTTTTATATGCTAACGATATTACATGTACCAGCTCAAATGAAGCTTTTATTCATGCCTTCAAGAAAGGTATGATGAATGAGTTTGAGATGACCGACATGGCCCATGGGTCATCTCAACTTCTTCCTTGGTTTGGAGGTAAGGCAGACTAATGAAGTTTAACATGAAGGGATGCAAAATTAAGCAAGTGCCTATGGTTCCTACGGACAAGTTGTCAATTGGTGATGGAGAAGATAAGGCTAATCAAGCAATGTACCGAAGTATAGTGGGAGGACTCATGTATTTGATAAATACTAGACATGGCATTTCTTTCTCTGTCGGTGCGATAATTAACATGGTTCATGTTGTCTCTTTCAAAACTTCAATTGGCAACAGCTTTCTTTGATACATTACTGGGACAAGTGAATATGGGCATCTAGTACATAAAGACAGCTGAAGTTATACTCCAGGGGTATTAAGATAGCGATTAGACAGCATGCATTGATGATAGGTAATGGTGCAGTCACGTGGAGCTCAAAGAAACAAAATACAGTAGTGTTATCGAGCACAGAGGCAGAATATGTTGTTGCCACCAAATGCCACAAGTCAAGCCATTTGGATGAGGAGAATTCTGAGAGATTTAAGTATGACACAAGAAGAGGCTACACAACCAATCTAAACATATTAAATTAAAACATATTAAGTTATACTTGGGAAATGTAAGGGAACAAGTTGAGTACCCGAAGAGTGTATGGCTAGTTACCCAAGGGATGCGAGTTATAAACATTGGTACGTATAGGTGGATGCCTAAGTGGTATGGGTCGTAAAATCTTAGGGAGTGTTGGTTAAGAATCAAGACCGAACTTATTAATGTTTACACCTATAGCACTTGAAGGTATACGTGCTATAGGTGTTGCTTATTTATATTGCAACTACTTTTTGACGTAAATTCACAAGGAAATGTGAACATACATTGCTATGTAATTGTGTGATACAACTATCTGAAAAGTCTTATTTGAGAGAAATGTTCAACTCAAATGAGATAGTTCAAGATGAGATTGCATGAGAGCGTCGTGATTAGTACGTATAAGGTTTCATTTAAGTGAATGTTTTGTGGTTTTATGATACAGTATTGTACTACCTGCCAAACGTCGTCTATACGATATTCAATCCATAAAATAGCTCATATTCGCTAATTTCCAATACAGTAGCCATTTGGTTCAATACATGTACCAATCACATCTCTGACTAAGAGAACTCATGAATACTATATTCATAGCGTTAAGATGGAGTCTTTTTCAAATAAATGGAATTAGATTTAAAGGAATGAAAGTTAATTTCAGCTAAAATTGCAATGTGTTTGGCTTGAAATTTACAAATGGAACTAAGAACTCATAACAAAATGAAAATTATTAAACTACCCCCACCCCCAGCAAATTCTCCCCAACCCTAATCTGCTATCATTCTCAGTATTCTTTGTATGCTTTTTCTACAATTAACTCCATCTGCACCAAATTGTTGTTCATCTTCATCGAACAAACAATCATCTTCTTCAAAGTGTGCCAAACCAAACTAGCCAAATCGAACAGATAAGCCGAGAGACGGCGGTGCTGTAGAGACACATTGACGATTTCCAAATCGTAGATGGAAAACTATATCAAAGGCAAAGTATTACCTTTCTAGTCAGTGGTTGATGTTGATGTTGTGTTCGGTCAAACAGATGTTCACTGTGATTCTTACTATATCTCAAAAATAGTAATACTTTTACCATGGAAACTAATTTAAAGACATCCTATAAGTTTTTTTTTTTTTTTTTGCCAAACAAAACGATTATTTTAAAACACACATCTAAGCACCCCATAAAGACTAGACTTAGCAACAATGTAACATGACCACAAGCATAGTGAACAAACACACGTATATGCACATGGGGAGTTGATGAAGATCAAATCTCTGTATGAGCCTCAAAAGTGAGCACTTGTTTTCATTGCGATTATTAGACCCCACAACGAGAACCGTCTCAGTAAAAGGTTAAAGACTCAAAACGAGCCCACAACATGTGTCCTTTTGACAGGGAATAGTTTATGGTCTCATGAAAATAAAAACCTATTGTTTTTGTTTAAGCAAGAGTAGGGTTGGCGATGGAATCAGAGGTTATGGCTTTCTCAACGAGTTCTGACTGCTCTTTCACGTGAACCGTGTAGAAGCCGGTTGCGGTGGCGGCAGATGGAGCACGACCTACATATTTGATGTTGTCCAAAGTACCCCTATCAAGTGCTTTCATGGCGGTTGCAAGGCGAGGGGCGATGTAGTTGTATGCCCCCATGTTCATGGGTTCTTCCTGACACCAAACAACCTCTGCATCTGTAGAAGTATCATAAAGAAAATAAAATGTAAATAATAAAATAAAATAAAATAAAATAAAATAAACTTTTAGAATACCTATAGATTAGGTAACTGGTTTTCTTTTACAATTCTTGTGCTGACATGGCAGACACATAAGCTGACACATCACTAAGTCTGAGGCACATCATACTTTCAATTATTATGTACTAATATAGCTCTGTAATCATATGTAGCACGTTAATTACTTGTTGAAAAATGGACATAAAGTGTGTAGTGTCAAGGCGACTAATAAAAAGATACAGATTTTGATCCGTGCCACAGCCTGCACGATCCGTCCAGTTTACCAGTTCTAGCATTTGGTTATAACAATAAGACACATGGTATATGCAAACTGTGGAGTGTGCATGTATATTAATATATAAATAGTTTCAGTTTCTTACTTGGATAACGCTTTAGTTCACGCTGGATGAGGTCATATGGGAATGGGCTAAGCTGCTCCACGCGACAGATTGCTACGTCATTGCTTTTAGTTGACTTCCTTTTTTCATCAAGTTCATAATAAACCTGCAAAATCCAGTTTTTTACAACAGTTCTTAATTATTGTTGAAGTGTCTACTTTTAAAATATGAAAACTTATTTCTATCATTTTTTTCTGTAAATCAACTTTTCTTAACACTAATCATGTAAAATTCTTGAACTAGTAAGGATAACTACATAAAAAGGTATTGCATTGTACCGATCATTCTGACTTCAAATTGCAACAATAATATAATTAATTTTTGCACCACCCATGTTTTCAACTTTTTCCATTGATGACATTCATAGCTTGAAAGCACATTAAAAGCCCCCAGGCATGTATCGTGTTTGTTTATACCAAATTCAGCCAAAAATAAGCCAAATGAACATGTCCTTAAATTTTTTAGAAATTCAAAAACACTTAATTTAATCTATCCAAAAGTAAGAATTGGTATAGAAAAAACTAGAATGTTGTCATTTCACAATATTTTGACATGTATGTTTTTCGTCCAGATTTGATAAAATAAAAACCACGTAGATACTTTGGTTGCTAATAAGATAGTTTCAAGTTATGGTGGCCCCCACATACAATATCCTATACAAGAATTACAACAATATATTTGATACTTCATTTTTCAGTTGTTTATATTACAAACCTTTCCAGAGCACAGAACTAGACGCCTAATGCCTTCTTCAAGATCTGAGTGTCCACTCTGGTCCTTAATCAGGCGCTTGAACCTGGTTCCTTGTTTGTCAAAACCAGGGTGACCTTGAACATCATCAAACTCAGATAAATTTGACTTGCAATCTTTGTGGCGAAGCAAGTTCTTTGGAGCCATTACAATAAGTGGCTTACGGAATTCCCTATGAATCTGTAACATGACAATAAATCATGTAAATGACAGAAGAGAAGTATCAACAACATAAAGTTTTGATTAGGTGGCAAGATTGGCAAGTTGGGCAGCGGGACAAAATGAGTTTGGGTTAAAACGGATCATTTTAGTACTGGTCAAAAACGGACAGCTTTCAAGTTAGGTTTCATCCCTAAACACATTTCTGTCTGCTTTCAGAAAATATTTTTAAACAATATATGCATTCATCTTAACTCATATACAGCAGTCATTCTTGACAACATATACAGGTTGTGTTGATACAGCTAAACCCTTTAATAATGGGTCAGGATCATGTGACCAATCATTTTCCAACCTCCCAATACTTTTAAAAGTTAAGCTGGAAATGGATTGTCATCACTTGCGGAAATAGTGGTACATTATGTAATAATAAACTCACCTGTCTACGAAGAACATGAAAATAGTTTGCTGGAGTTGTAACATTGACAACCTGCCAATTGCATTTCTGAATCTGATTGCGAAGTGTTGGTTCCATTTCAGGTATAATAAATGGATTGTCATCACTCATCTGCCATATTGAAACAACATTTATTAATTTTGCAAGAACACCAGTTATCATATTATGTTAATTATGTAATATTGACTAATTACAATCTGACAGTCAGCTATAATAAAACGTGGTTTATAAGATAGTCTTTGAATGTGCTTTTGTTGTTTAAAATAGTAATAGAATTGCAGTATTCAACAAAATCAGATTAGTTGGACAACTGTAAGATAAAATGACTAACAAACAACTTTACATGGGGTTTCTCTAAAAAAGGTGATTGCACACCCCCACCCCCAAACACACATGAAAAAATGATTATAACGAAAAAATGATTATAAATTTTGTGAAATTGACTAATTACAATCTGACAGTCAGCTATATAAAACTTGTTTTAAAGATAGTGTTTGGATGTGCTTTTGTTGTTTGAAATTGTAATATAATTGCAGTGTTCAACAAAATCCGATTAGTTGGACTAGTTGGACAACTGTAAGATAAAATGACTAAAACATCTTTACATGGGGTTTCTTTTAAAAAAAGTGATTGCACACCCCCACCCCCAAACACACACGAAAAAATGATTATAAATTATTAGTCAACATTATTTTGTTTTTTATTTTCTATATAACTGTGGAAAAAGAGGATAATATAAGAAATTTTAATTTAGCCGCAGCATGTATGGAACTGATCATCCAAAATGATTATTTGACCCTTAAATAACCTATTTTACGTCATCAGATTGCTTTATCCAGACAAGTAAAACCAATCATAACGACTTCAAGTCTCGCTAACAAGATCATTTTCAAAAGGAGTAATATACCTGAAGGAAGCGTTCGAGTCTTGCACTAGAATGTTCCGGACCCTGACCATCATAACCATGAGGTAACAACACAACTAACCCTATTTGACGTAACCATTTGGCCTCTCCACTGCTCAAGAATTGATCAAATATCACCTGAGCTCCATTAGCAAAATCACCAAATTGGGCTTCCCATATCACAAGTGAATTAGGGTTTTCCATTGAATAACCCAATTCAAATCCAAGAACGCCAAACTCTGAAAGAGAACTGTATTGGAAGCATGAATAGATATCAGGATTCAAGATTTAAAATTACAGAATGTGATATTCCAAAGAGGTGACAATTTCAACTTGTTCACTTAGGAATCAATCAATTTGGGTTATGGTTAAATCTCAAGCTGGTCAATAAAAAAAACTAGATCAAGGGGAAGGTGTCAGACGTGTTAAAGCCGCCCGAAGTTTATTTTTAAAACATACAAGTATACAACCTCTCAAATCATTTTAATCAAAGATTTAGATTATTCTTGTCATAAGGATTGTTTTCGTCATCATAATTAAAAGATTAACTACTTGTAAAAGATGTAAAAGTGGAGCAACGTGTCTCTGGATCAACCAACCCTATATCACTCGGCCTGTTTCAACCCAGTAATTATGACATGTTTCCACTCAAACCTGTTATAACCTGTTACCCAATCCTCTCAATTTGCCACCTTTAACCCTTTTAAAAAACTTGTATAGAAATAAATGATTAGATAAAACTTAGAAAGGGTTACTGGCATAATAAGTCATTATGATATCATTAATCTACTCATTGTAGCATCTATCTCCCAAAATTGTTATTAAGTAAGTGAAATACTGAAAGTAGAGTGATATATAATATAAAAAATAAATTTGAATGTTATAATGAGTAAAATAGTGAAAACAAAATGACTTTTTGTCATGAACATAAATTAAAAACATCATAGCAACTAACCTGTTGCTTACGGTAAACATTTCTTCATTTTGATTCATAATAACATGGTCCAGTGGGCAATAACGCTCACCCGTTTCTTGATCATGGACAACAGAATGCCTGTGACTGAAAGTACCTCTTTCAACATCTTGACCACTTAACCTCACATGGTTACCTTCAACTAATAATGTTGCAAATGCAAGGGCTTCACCAACAGCCCAATCAACACCCTCCCCAGTTTCAATCATTTTTAACCTATCTGCAAAAATCTTTTTAACTGCTCTGTGTGGCTTAAAATTTTCTGGAAAGGTTGCAATTGCTTTCCCAACATTCTTCAATATCTCTGGTTTGACGCTGCAGAACAGAGTAAACTTAGATGAGGCAACATCAACCCATGTCTTTATGTATGGGTCAATATGTGTGTCTTTATCTCCAATGGATAAAAATCCAAAAAACAATAGTTAAAATTGAATGGGTCAAGCGGGTTGGAAGTCTCTCATATACCTATGTACGTCATATAACAAAAAATGAGATTAATATTGTGGTACCATAGTTTTTTTGCAATAAAATAAAACACGTCAATATGAAGAAGAAAATTCTAGAATTTTGGAGGAAAGGTGTTTAATTTTGGATCCAACCCAATCGGTCCACAATAAACTTCTTAGTAGTCATGGCAAATTCAGCAGATTAACTTGGTATGGGTCATTTTTGGGGTATGTTTTAATATCAACCGATAGGATTGGCCAATAAAAACACCAGTTCAAAAGAAAACGAGTCAAACAAGTTAAAAGTTAGCAAAGTAATGTCAAAAATGAGATGAAGATTGCAATATGCCAATATCATGGTTTTTGCAATAGTTTTCAACACACTAAAGTAGTAAAGTGTGTTATGGTCACTTTAACCCATCCCAGCCTCTGTTGACTTAGCAATTAAAAACGGGGTCGCTATAAACAGCATATGCAAAACTTACCCAGTGTTGCGAATCCGTGAAAGCTGTTCAGGGGATTTGAATCCAGACCAGAAAGCAGAAAGCCAGTCCCCTTTTTGAGGGACATAATCTTTGCTGGCAAGAAATTCTTCATTTAGGATTGAGGTAACCTTATTTTGAATTCTATCAATATCTTCTTTGGTCGTTTGACCAGTTTCTAGAAGCTTCTTTTGGTAAATTTCGAGCGCTGAAGGATGATTTTTTATAACCTATAGACATCAGTATCAATCATAACTCATAAGCATTAGAAATTATACATAAAGCAATCAGTCAAAAAAAATTTAACTACATTGGTGTTTGGAAGTGTGTTTTGAAAGTGACTGTGATACTGAATAATCAAAATTAGATAAGTTGTGATCAAAATTAGATAAGTTGTAATAAAAATTAGTGTTGATCGTGCTTGCTATCTAGGCCTCTCAGTGTTAAGTAATATGTGATTATTGAAAAAAAATAGATTAATAACGAAAACATTATTATTATTATTATTATTATTATTATTATTATTATTATTATTATTATTATTATTATTATTATTTTTTGTGAAATGGAAGCAAAATTTCCATAAGTACATTTATTTTACCTTTCGATA
>BJCM01206574.1:0-44232 GCA_018326385.1 Flaveria bidentis | reverse complement strand
CTCAGAATACATAGGTCCACATCTTCTCCATGCAGACCTCCGACGTTTTTTAATGAAACGTCTTCCGAAAAATAAACGCTCTGCGCACTCAAAACCTCTTCCCGCGTCTACGCGGATGAAGAGGTGGGGAAGAGGTTTTTGTTAAAAACAAACATCATTTAAATCTAGCAATTAGAGTTTGACAAAAATGTATTTTTTAAACATCACCTCATGTTTAGTTCTACCGATGTGGGATGACAAAATGTTTGGTAATAACTTCAGTATTTTCAACTCTCAAAAACGGTTTTTGACCAAGAGAACTTTTTATAGATTCATTGTTTGACAGGCCAAGCGATCATATTGAAGTTCAAACTCAGGGCTCGAACCATAGAAACGACTCAGTCCTATATGAAGTTAACGAAACTAGAGCCTAGAATAGCTTCTGAGAATCGTCAAGTTAGCATCATTGTTGTTATGACCGTATCGGACCGGCCGGTCCAACCGGTCCGACCGGGGATCGGCCACCCAACCAGTCCGGTTTGCATCAAATCGTTTTGGGCCGGTACGACCGGTCGGTTTATCCCGAATCGGTGGTCGGATCGGTTAGAACCAGTTTTATTAATGGGTAAAAACGGGGTATTTAACTATTGATTAATGTATTAGATATAAAAATACAGTTAATTTTTATATATAATTACAAAATACATATATAAATTACTTATATTTAATTATATATATAACTATATATATAATATCTATCTATTCTAAGAAAAAAAATATTTTGAGTTGTCACTTGTCACAATATTAGATCTTTTAAGTCTAATTTCCCCGCTCTTCTCTCATATTAAATATTTACATTAACTACTAATCATACTATTTAATTTTTTTAAATTAAAATAGTTTTTTAATAAATAAAGAAAAAGTTCTTTTTTTAAATGTAATTTCTAAAAAACAATCTTTTGTATAACATAAGTAATTTTTTTAAGCATCAAACCTTTTTAAGTATACAAAATATTTAAAATCAGTGTTTTTAGAAATTATATTTTTTATGAACCATAAAATTTTAAAATTCATAAGTTACAATAAGAAATTAATTTTTAGAAAAATTACATTTATTTAAAATGTTTTGATTTAGAACGAATTTTTAACAAAAGTTCAAAGAAAATAATATCATTGTTTTATTACTTATAGTCTTTATTTATACATAATTTCAATCATATCATATTTTAAAATATCATATTATAATTAATAAGTTTTCATTACTAATTATTTAATATTTTATTAATTAAACTCGTGTAATACACGGGTTACTAACCTATACTATATATATAATTATGACGTTATCCGGTTCGACCACCAAATCAGTAAAGCGTTCGGTTCGACGTTCGATCCGATTCTGAAAAGATTGGTTAGCATGACAAAGAGTTGGATTGTTTTGCTGCAACAAGGTGATGTTCTAACTGCTAATGCATTGAAATCATACTAACTGAGAAGGTTAATTTAACATGTAGTTGTGTTTGTGTAACACAATGATGTTAGTGTATAAGTTATGTAATCACAAGATTTCTTAGGTAGAATTGTATATGCTTGTTAGTAGCAAAATGATAATAATAATAATAATATCATCATGTATAAGGTTTTATATTTATACCATATAAAAAGTTAACTGTTGGGTATCCAATCGAGGTAAAAAGATTGACTGTTATGTCAAGGGTTTAATTAATGTTAGTAGTTTTGAAGTTACACATTTGAACTCCTTATTTAAGGGAACTCGGGTAGCCGTAGCCCACCACACGATGAACAAAAGCAACTCTCAACCTTCCATTTAACCTTAAAAATGTGTTTCTAAAAATAACATTGTTGTTCTTTGGTTTACTGATGTGAGAAGTTTAATAACAAATAGACCTAAAATTGGTGGATCAAACTAAAAAGTTACCATATTTAATGGTTATATTAATATTGTTATATGTTATATATATATGTAAAGTTCAATAAAAATGTTGATATGCTGATACGCAAGTTATTAGTTACTGGTATTACTGTTTAAGTTTAATTATTTAACATATTTTCATCATATAATAAAGTTAATTATAATTGCTATGCTTTTTATTTTTAAATAGGGTTCTCCTAGGTACTATTTGTTCCTTTGTGGGTAAGGTTGTGATTTGGTTTGATCTTGAAAAAGGGTTTATATTTTCACCATTGATGTGATCAGTAGAGTTTTTATGATGGATAGAATAAGCAAGCTAGGTTTAATTTTATGTGCTGATTAGTAACTTATTGTAATAGTTCCACAGTGTGTTCATTTTCAATAATTAGTTGGTCATTTGAGTTTAAACACACAATCTAAATAAAATGCTCATATTTGGTTTCATCTTGAATCTGGGATTTCAGGTCATAGAGCTCATTGTTGGTGTTCAGAACCGCTAAACCGCTTACAGCCTTAAAGGTATGTTGGCTTTGTACTCTATTAGTGGAACATTAGGTCGCAGGGTTCAATTGTGTGTGTGTGTGTGTTGCCATTTTGTTTTCTAATCTTTTTATGGGTTGGTTTATTAAGTTTTTTTCTTTTTGAGACTTTGAAATTATATCCATCAGTCCATCCATAATGGTTGTTTTATAATCTGCAAGTCTAAGATCATTTTATTATTGAAAGCTTAATGATCCTTTCTTTTGTCAGATTATTAGATTTGTTTTAACCATTTCAGAAGTCTTTTAATTTTTTTTTTTGGTATTATAATGTTCTCTTGTAATGATAAGTTGGTATTAAAATGGCTTTAAGATGGTCTAGGCTATTTTGAGGTCTTTATCACAGTTACGTCTCAGATTTCTTGCATCATGCATATATGCTATATTTTTGAAACTTTATAATCATATTCATACACAATGGTTAAGAAAAGTATTAAATTGGAATTTGGCATTGTTGATATGGCTAAACAAAATATTAGATTGGTTTTAGGCATTGTTGACTTGAAGTCCTTCAACAAGATATGTATAGTGATTATTATCAAGTTGAACTTTTATTATGTTTTTAATTGTTGCTTAACACTCTTTTAATTTCCTTGCACTTATTTGAGAATTCAAAGCCCAAGGTTGTATGTCGGCTTGAAGTTGGCAAGTAATATCTTGCTTTGGTATATGGTGTTTTAATAGTCTACATATTTTGATTTTACCAGTATTAATGACCCATTTTGACTATAATCCAGTTCGAATCAAACTCATTTTTACCTATTACCCGACCCAACATCTTAGGGGAAGAACTTCAATTACCATATGGTCATTAGTCAACATATCACCTGCAATAATCTCTGTGTTTAAAAGCAGATTTGTGTTTGCTTAATTAACTAAAAATCTACATGTTCAAATGAATGAACTTAGGGGTAAATTGTTGATGTAAATAGAATTTATTCATACTCAATTTAACATACATAGACTTATAATATTTTGTAGGTATGATATGTTATTTTAATGATGTACCCATGTCTTGGCCAATACATTGAGAAAGATGAAATTGTAGAACGACTTAAAGTTAATTGTTCTGTTTCATTGTCTTTTTGAGTCGCGGTTTAATTTGTAAACTAAATCCTTATTTTATTTTCTTTCTAAGTTATTAATTTCACATGCCTGATCTATGTTTCCATCTATAATTTTCATTTGTTTTTTTTTGTAAATGTTTATAATGTTTGTATTTCAGGGACAACAATTTTTAAATGTTTGATTTTGAGAGAGTTGGAAACAATTTATTGATTAGTTAAATAGAACTATAGATGATTGTGGATTGTGGTAGCAACAACATATAACTTAGTATTACAAAATTAGTAGTGTTTACATTGGACCTTCAAGAGAGACAAAATTATTTTCTATCATTTTTGTTTCATATTTTTTTTATTTCTTATGTTAAAATGCTTTTTTAGATATTTTAATATTTTTTTAAATTTCCTGGTGTACGTATCTATGTTTGTAACTTGTCCCAACTACGTAAACTTAAAATTTGTAAAAACTCCGATGCAAAATGCCAAATTTAAAACTTTTTAAAACATTATTATTAAACTAGTGAAACAGTGCGATGTGTTTATTTTTATTGACGTTTCGACTTGAATTTTGTTTCCAGATTAAATACTAATGTATAAGTCGTCGAAACCAAGCCGTGCAAATACTAATGTTCCCGCTGCAACGCGTGAGTTTCGTTTACTAGTTAATTATTAAAGGCAGCTCCAAAAGTATTAATGTATCATTGCGTTAAAAAGTGAAATGAACTTGTCAATATAAAATTTAATTGTTTTAGTTATAATATATCCACATCCAAGCGGTGCTATTAATGAATTGACGTACAAAATATTTTATATTTATCTTGTAACGTATGAACTTAAATTAACCTATTTATTTCATTTTTCATTAAACGTGTATCATGTATATCATTTTATATTTGAATAATCAATCTTCTATATCGGCGGGCAAATTTCTATAACTAAAAAAGCATTTAATGCTTAATTTAACGTTCGTTTTACGTAAGGTCCGAAGAAGGACATGATTTGTGACCTGAATACCTAATAGTGTATTTGAGAGAAATAATTTTTTTTATGAAACATGAATACAAAATTTAAAAAGGTTAATTGTCGGGCCAAGAAGGAGTCCACATTTAGCCGAGAGAACGGGCGGCTTAGCCGCTTTGCTACTGGACTTGCAAACAAATCTCTGATCTCTGCTATTCAACGTAGATATCACCTAGAGCCATTCTCGGCTTTAGTAGTCAAGGCCAATCCCAAACCTTGCTATAAACTGAGTCCACATTTAGCCGAGAGAACGGGCGGCTTAGCCGCTTTGCCACTGGACTTGCAAACAAATCTCTGATCTCTGCTATTCAACGCAGATATCACCTAGAGCCGATATAAACTGGTGTGCACAAATGGCTCCTAGTTTTTAACCCTTCATATAACCTTAATGCCCTCACTTGAGTAACAAGCCCACGTTACTAAGCCCGGCAGTTTTAATCATCAAAATGAGATTTAAAAACTGTACTGCAGTTCTTAGTTTCTCCGATGTGGGACATATAAATGTAATAACACTGATAATTTTTAACACTCGGAACCATTTTGACCAATTCTGATCTGCACAAACTCACAAGAAGATGGTATGAAGTAACATATAAATGTTGTTAATTCATGTTACTAAGCTTAAACACCAAAGTTAAATGTTGTTAATAGTATATTATTTTAAAATCAGTATAGTCAATCTTTTATAACAGTAGGCGACTTTCTTTTAACTATGAAACACTAAACAAGTTTAGGACTTTGTCCAAACATATCTCTAGAGGTACAAAATCGGTTTTTTTGGAAAACCGGGTCCGAAACGGCCCGATGGAGTCACCGCTAAACTGGATCGAATATAAATCGATTTCCGAGGGTTTGATTTGAAACGGGATTAGATCGGTTTTAAACGGTTTAGAACCATATGGGATCGGTTTTCATGTTATGTAAAAAGAGTAAGGTCTCGTTTGGTTCACAAATTTTTTAGTAATTGAAATCGGAATATTTTTTATTCAAAATCTTGTTTGGTTAATCAAATGGATGGAATTGAAAGTGAAATTCTTTAGAATTCATATTTCTTTCACTTATCAATAAATGTTCAAAATTAACATTTCAATTTTATTCCTTTTATTTTTTTTGTAAAACATTCCGTAAACCAAACGGGACTGGCAACTCCAAAATAAAGCATAAAATTCAGGCATGCCGATAAAAAATTTATTAGTTTTAGTTTAATATATACAAAATCCAAGCGGTGCTATTAAAGAATTGGCGTAAATAACATTTTAACGTATGATTTGAAATTAACTTATTTATTGCATTTATTAAACGTGTATAATATATATTATTTTAGAATCAGGATAGTCAATCTTCTATAACGGTGAGCGACTTTCTTTTAAATACAAAACACAAAATAATTTTAGGACTTTGTCCTAAGCGACAAAACCGGTTTTTTCTAAATAAAAAAAAACCGATCCATTTAGGCACCAATCCGAATCGAGTCAACACTAGTCGTGCGAGATAAACTAGATCAGAACGAAAACTGGTATCCGAGGGTTTGGTTTGAAGATTGATTGGATCGGTTTTAACTAGTTTTAAACAGATAGCATCTCGTGAAACGAATCATCATTCAATTCGAGACTCGATGCAACCTTTTCTTTTGAAGGGAACATATCCTGATAATACATAACAATTAACCATCAACAAAGATAAGTAAATTCCCCTAAGGAAATTTAAAATATGAAATGTGGTAAACTAACATATCGTTGTGACCGGTAAGGATAGTGAAGCCTACCTGGTTAGACGCGCTTACGATAAATAACGGGTAGATTTTCATAAGAAAAAAAAGTATACGTGCATCAAACCCAAAATCATATATCCGATGTAAAAAGTTATTGTCGGGCCAAGAAGGAGTTCACCTTAGTCAAGAGCAAGGGGCGAACCTAGCTATGCTTCGGAAACATACATACTCGGCTACATTCAAGCCGGTAATCACCTAGCCACATCGGGCTTTTAACTAGCCAAGGCCGATCCCCAAACCTTGCTAAACTGGTGCGCGCTTCATTCTCAGCGTCAAACACCTCAAACAAATCCATTTGCATGCTCGTTTTCCCCCACAAACCCCCAAACCAAAGCGGCTCCTAGTTCTTATCCCTCCAATAACCTTAATGCCTCCACTCGGATCACAAGCTTACGTTACTAAGCCCGGCAACTAAAATTGTCAAAATGCTCTTTAAAAACTTCACTTTGGTTTTTAGTATTTCCGATGTGGGATGATCAAAGGGCTATTAACAAGTTCAATAATTTCAACACTTGGAAACGAATTTTGACATGAAGAACGGATACATTGTTTGTCAGCCTACCGACACCATTCTTCTTCGCGCTAACGACACTGTTACAACATCTCCGGTCTGCGTAAAGTCACAAACGATGAACCGAAGTTAACGAATCTGAAGTCGAATCGACATAAAAAAAGAATTAATTGATGTTTTTGCTGGAAGAAGATGATGTGCTAATTCTTTTAAAGTGTAATCAAAACCCATTGTAGACCCAGATTTACATTTGTCATGCGTAAATGGAATAACTACACGATGTAAATGCTATAATCACACAACTATATTACACAATCATTACACCTTTTTCTTAAAAAATATTTAAAAATAATGATATAACGTACAATGGTATAAAAGAGAATAAATTTATTGATTTTATTATAATAAAATTCTCTTTTTAATAAACATATGAAAGCTTTGCACCTCACAATCGTTACTAACTTATGGGTGTCATTACTATTAAGAAAAACATAACGCATGAGTTGCACAATACTACGTAAATGATTTTAGAACACAAAGGTCGAGTGATATATGAGTACGATGAAAATGATATTCAATCGTGTTTTCTAATGTTGGAACCCGGTAAAAAAAGACGTTTATATTTGTGAATTACATAAACGAGAATGGAGAAACGCATCAGCCTATACTACGTATGAGTAACTACTTAAACCATAAAACAAAAAGCATGTGTGTATTTGAGGTCATTCTAATATTTTAGGAATTTATAAAATTATTATACTCCTCACCAACCTGTTTTATAACGGATTCCTCATGCATATTTCGTGGACTTATGTTAACAAACTTTCTAGTGTAAATATAATAGCTTAATTTATAATCCAACTTTTTTCCTATTATCTCATTTGTTATTTCTTGTAACAAATGATAGTAAACACTTTTTGTGGTTTACAATTTGTGACCAATTTGATATTTAAGCATAACAAGTTAAATAATATATACCATTTTGATTTATGTTATCTCATCGTCTTTTTCATGAAGCAACACTTTTAATATAGACGATGATGCGAACAAACCTAAAGTTGACATCATAAAGCTGAAAACGATGAAATGTTTAACCCTGTTCTTAAGGAGACAATTAACAATATAAAAGGATCAAGTTATCTTTGTTCTTATTGAAAATTAGCATTACAAGTTTAATCTCAATTTAATACCAAGGTTTATTAAAACCACGATTTCATCTTTTTTTCTATTGTTTTGGATGGTTCAATGGTTTTGAGCAATTTGTTAAAAAAATGATCGATCCATTGCAGCTTGGTCCTTGTAAGTTGTAACTAAATCGTTTAAACTTAAACCACCGCTACAAGAAATAAGGGCTATGGCGGCAACATGTCTTCGTTATAAACCTAGTCGCCACAGCCTTGTTGCTATTGCCCATATTTCAATCGTCGCCAAAACCCTGGCCGCCCTAGAGATCTATCTCGACGACAAGTTATCACCACAAAGTTGTCGGCAAAAAATTTTTCATGTCGTATTTTAATTAAAAATGATTTTATTCTTCAGTCTATGACGACACGACGTGTCGTCGTCATAGACCTAGCCGCCACAGCCTTGTCACTATAGACCATTTTTCAATCGCCAAAATCCTGGTCGCCATAGAGGTCTATCCGGATGACAAGTTGTCGCCATATAGTTGTCGGCTAAAATTTTCTTCATTTCGTATTTTAATTAATAATATATATTTTTTCAATCTATGGCGACGACATATAGTCTCCATAGGTCTAATAGATTTTTTATTTTAATAAAAAATTAAAATAAAATAAAGTAGAAAAACCATATGGAGACGACATGTCATCATCATAGACCCTATTATTTTATGTTTTAATTTTTAAATTCTTCTTATATTTTCCAATATTGCAGGTTCCATGAGCATATTTATACACCAAACGAAAACTAATATTACTAATGCGCAAAAGAAAATCATTGTACAATTCAAGTTACATGTATATTTAAACAAAACAACCAATATAAACATCATTTAATCTTTTACAAAAAAAATAATTTAACTATCTAATTGTCATCTTCTTGATCATCTTCGTTGTCATCAGGATTTGATTTCTTTTTTTAAAATTCATTTATCTGTTCTTGCATTTCACGCATGTATTCCTTAGTGCATTTATTTCCTCGTCTTGATATGATGATCACCAACGTGATGTTTTATAACAAGAGATGTTTATTAATATTTTTATAAAATTCAACAATCATAATTGTTGTAAAATAAAAAAAACACCATCATGGCCAATTATAAGTAATAAAAGATAACAGTTTTAAGTTTAAATAAACTAACAATGCAAGTAATAATATCCAACTTTAGTCTATAAATATGTTGGAGTGATGTAACTCGCTAATATCCAACTTTAAACTAAACAATATACTAAATCAACAAGGTCCTAACATCATATTAAGTTCAATTAAAGTACTAACAACATATGATCACATGATAATAACATATTTAACATATAATAGAAGCGAAAGTTTTAACCTTATCTAATATTCATTTGCCCTCAAGTTCATCCATCCAAACCCTTACCTATAATGTGTCCGTCTTCACATTTGTTGTTCCTTTAAACGTTAAAAAGTATTATATATAAGATGACTTACACATATACATAAGCATGACATACATACATGGACACGTATATTAACATGGCATAAATATAAATACAATTTATAAAACACAAATGAAATCGTAAAACATTTTCCTAGTAAAAGACACACATATACATATACACATTATATATACATAAACATGGCATACGTACATACATGGACATGTACATAAACATGGCATAAGTATTAAGTTAATTACCAATAATCCTAAAACATGTTAATAAACATAATTCATTATATCATTCTATAAATTCAAACCAATCAAACAATTTATATTATTCTAACAACATAAATCATCTATAACAATAATTCAACTTAATATTTTAATAAATTAAAAAAGAAGGTAACATACATACCTTAAACTTTTAACAACAAAAATTATCTAGTACACATATTCAATTTCATCACATGTTCATCATGTGTTTATTAATTACAATAACCAAATCAAACTACAATACATCTCATCACATATTGTACATAAGTTAAAACATATCATTTACCAAATCAAAACAAGAACAAAATCAAACCAAAAAACAAATCAATCAACATATTATCATAACATTATACTAAACAAAAACCAAGTTTTACTATTTAAACACTTAAATAACTAATGAAATAGATAATATACTCACCTTAAAATCTTAACGAAAGCGATGATAACAAGATGTTACTGGTGATGGTGGTGGTGAGGTAATGATACATCAGCCTAGAGCGACATGAATGGTGGTGGTGGTGGGGGTGGTAGGAGTGGTAGTTGTGGTGGTAGGAACAATGATAGTAATGCAACCTAAAGATGCTTCATTTTATGTGCTTTTTCTTAAGGGGTTTACTTGGCCGGAGTGGTGGGGGCAATAGTGTTGGTGATGGTGGTGGTAGACATGAGTCACATGACGGTGTTAATACTTAATCAACATCATTTCTTGTAAATTATCATGGATTGTATAATTTAAGACTAATCATAGCTAATCTTTAGTGCATTTAATCAACCAAAATCATCATAACTAAACATATTTGATCTTGTTTAAGAGGCATTGATGATAACTAAGAATAAACAAACTTAACTTATCATTAATAAGCATATTTTCTCGTAAATTACCATTATTGTGTATAATCTAACACCGAAATTGATAATTCGATCATAACTAAACTTTGACATATTCAATCGATTCTAACTATTATAATCGAACATATTTGATCATGATTGACACTAATTGTTTATAACTATAATTATAATTATAATTATAGTTATAATTATAAATAATAATTTTTATTATATTATTATTACTTATAATAATAATAGTTATAATAACAATAGCATGTATATAACTTAATAATAATAATAATAATAATAGTTATTATTATTATTATTATTATTATAACAATAATAATAATAGTAATAATTATAATTATTACTTTATTAATATCATATTTAAGAAAATCATATAACCTATGGTAACAACATGTCATCGTTATAGAGTTTTCATAATAGCAAAACTATTTCCCTTCTAGTTATTTTGAGAAAAAAATGTTTTTACCTATGATGAGTACAAGTCATTGCCACAGAGTTGTCGCTGTATCGTTTTAATAATGATAGGATTATTTCCTTCCTAGTTATTTCAAATAGAAAAAGATTTTTTACCTATGACGACAACATGTCGTCGGCTCAGATCCACACATAATTTTTAAAATTCTAGCATTATTTTAAATAAATCAAAATGTAAAAAATAAAGCTACGGCGATGATTTTTTTACACTTTTGACGATGACTTTTTTTGTTGCTATAGGTCATGAGCTAGAATAGCCAAAAACCAAAATGACCCTATGACGACAACATATTGTCGTCTTAGGGTGACCTATAGTGACAACATCATGTCGTCGCCATAGACGTAATCATCATAACGTCTTTTTCTCGTAGTGATTTTTCCATGTGTTGATTCAGGAGCATTTTTCTTTTGGTTACGTAAACTTAGGCAAACCAATTTTCACTAGCACTATTATTTAGTATATGTTACAACTTACAATATTCCTTTCATACAACCTTTACTAAACTTAACCGCATAACTGACATGGTGAAGTTATAGTGTTTCAATTTTGGGCCACAATAAATTTGATTTACATTTGTCAACCCAACATCAAATACTTTCTTATCGATCAATGTAACAATAAGACTAGAAACGATTGTTAAAACAACAAAATGTACTTATTTTTATATAATGATACCCGTAATGTTTATCGTAGACTTAACACATAGGGATATACACTTCTATATACACACGCAAATACTATTCAACGAAAAACTCTTCTGGCGTATGTTTATATTCGTATAATTTATTTATGTATGTATGTTTCTTTCAAACTAGCAACGCGCTATTTGTATAAGGGTAGTAGGTAAAAGTTAAGGTCAAAAACTGAGTGTATGAATGCAATTAATTACTTGTAAATTCGAATACACCAAAAAGATGCATCCCTTTCAAACTAGCAACGCGCTATTTTATATGTATTGTAGATAAGATAGATGATGATACAAATTAAATAAAAGAATATTATTATATAACAACTCCTCTTTGACTTTGTGTTCTCTGTGTTTTATACATAAAAAGAAAAAGAAAAGAAACAGAATTAAGAAAGAAAAAGAAAATAAGAGAAAAGATGTATAATGTTATTTCATGTTAGTTCTATGAGAATGCTTATGTTTTTTTATTTTTTAGTCAATGACAATCACACATATATTAGATTGAGTGTTCTGAAAATGCATGGGCTCTATCAACATGTGTTGTAAGATGTTCTATACATATCGTGTCCCCATGCCCCCTCCCCCATCACACCTTGGCTCGAGCCCCTTGTTGTGATGTTCGCGACCAGAGTAGACAACCATGTGAGCCGTGCTCCCTCCCTTCACGCCCCCAACAACGGATAACCTTAGAACTCAAAGATGTTGATGAAATTGTAAGAAGAGTGAATTATATATTCTATCATTTGAGTTCACTTTAATTTATAAATAACAAAAATTATTCTTTGTATTTGTATTTTTTTTTCCATAGTTCAAATCCTCACTAAAATATATGAAGGTTTTTTATTTTAGGTTAACATAAATGACAAATAATGTAAGGATTAAAAATAAAATAAAAGAGACTTAAACTGAGATAAAATACAAAAAAATACGTTTTTTTGGTAATTTTCTTAGTTTACACACGAAAGTGAAATTCGAGGTAAACTTAAATGACAAAAATGTAACATACTATTGTAAGTATTATTATCAATCAATATATCCGAGTTCGACTTAAATAGTTTTGGTTTTCATATCTTTATCTATGAGAAGTGCAGTCTTCAATCATCGGATGGCTGCCCACACACATTAGATAGCAAAATAAGTCACCCTTCTCCAACCCTTTCACAAAACGAAAGTTAGGGGCGTGTTTGTTTTTTCAGAAAAGCTTTTTTGAACATCTTTTGTCACGTGCACGCGTTGAGGTCAGCAGAGTGTTGTTTTTTGAAAGACTTTTTACTAAAAAATATATGCGTGATATTTACATGATACAAACTTGACACAACACTTTTAAAATCTTCAAAGGATTAAACACCATCACCTATCATCACCCATGTCAACCACCACCATCTTCCACCATCACCTCCACCACCGCCCGCCTCACCACCGCCCGCCTCCACCACCGTCCGCCTCCACCACCGTCCGCCTCCACCACCATCTGCCTCCACTCACCGTCCGCCACAACCACCACCCACCATCTACCATCACCATCACCATCCAACACCGCCGCATAAAAAACATTTTTTATCGCAGACTACAAAAGTTTTATCTACCTCTTTTCCTGCAAATGTTTGCAGATATGATCCGCAAACAACAAATATTTTATTTTAGAAAAACAAACATCTAAATTAATATATCTTACAATTTGAAATTGAAATAAAAGAATTAGACATAGAAAACCGCGGATGGTTGAACCCAAATCAGATTCTCCTCCGGCTTTCTGTCGTTTACCCGCTCACTGATTTTGCCCATCGTAAAAACCCAGCAGTAACCCACCTCCACTTTCTTTGAACTGCAACTATTTCATCAAAAGTTTCGTTAATTAACTGAAAAAAGTTATCTATTTTCTTGCTATTTGTGGGTAATCTCACATTAGTTTATCTGGTTTGGTGAAACATAACTTTCCAGTTCCAATCTTGATGTTTTCTGGTGAAATCTTTGGTGGGTTTTGATGGGTTTTCTGTTATCTGAATTGGGTCGGTAATATTTTCAAGTTTTAAGGTCGTTTAGTGAAGCAAGTTCTTGTCTTTATAGAAGAAAACGGTTTTATTTTGGATGATTTCTGTTGGGAGTAGAGATGAGAGGAAGGGGTTGAGTTTGAGGTATGGTTTTGGAGGTGAAAAGATGGAGTTACAGAGTGAAATTGAAGAAGATGAAGCTTGTTTTCAGAACAATAATGAAGATGATGATGATTCAACAGTTGATCCTGATGTCTCTCTATCTTATATTGTAAGCAATTGTTATCTCTTAACAAGTGTTTTGCTTATATGTTGTGTTTACCTTTAATTTTCAATTTCATCATTCAAATTAATTATTTGTTTCAGGGACATGTATTTAATGAAACTTTGTATTTGAGTTATTACTTATTAGCATTAAATATGTTGGTTAAGTTGGGTGATTATGGATTTGAGTAGGTTGGGGATGATTTAGTTCTTGTAGAAGAAGAACTCGTTAATTTCTTGTTTATTTTTCTCTTTGAATTAAAATCACTGAACTTTGGAAATTATCATCCTCAATTGATGTATTTAGGTGTGGTGATCATTTGCTCAAAGATAGGGAAAATTAGGTAACAAAGTTTTTACATTTATCTCAATAATCTGTATTCAAACCCCCTTCCCCCTAAAGAACAGTGTAATCTAATGATTTGGATGCTGTTTGGTCTTTTTTTTTCTTTTCCTTTTATAAATCTGCTAAAGTTCAAAGGTGCTATACACTGGGTTTAGTATAAACTTTAATAAATTCACTATTTTAAATGGGCCTACCAAACTAATTGGTTTCTTGTAGAGTGTTGAATTAGATAATTATGGATGTGAATGTTGCCAAGTGGCATAGTTATTTCAGTAAAAACTGTCAGCATTTAATTGTAGATTGCTATATCGTAAGTCCATAGTTTTCGTTTGGATGTATGTTTAAACTCAATCGAGCATTGAACTTACAATAATCAGTTTTCTGTGTTTGCATTAACTGATTAAGATTATGATTTTCTGTTCATTTAGGGTCAAAACATGTAGATTTGGATACTCATGAATTGGTGCAGGGACACTAATTATTGTGATTAACGTAAAAGAATACTAGAATTACCTAACTTTTATAAGAATTTGCTATCTGATTCTGATTATGGTTCTTCAAGTTCATTAATCACTTTGAAACACACATCCATACACCCCATATACCGAAGCACCATCATTTCAACTATACCTACATAATGTATTTTCCAAGTTAAGGATTCATGCGTAGAAGATGGAATATAAATCCATTATATGCTTTTAAATGAGAATCATTGTTGTAATTTTAGGATGAGAAAATTCAAAATGTCTTGGGACATTGTCAGAAGGATTTTGAAGGTGGATTTTCAGCTGAAAATTTGGGTAGGTTAAATTCATCTTTTGTAAGCTACCCCCCTCCCCAATTCAAGTATGGTCATTTGTGAGATGTAACTAAAAGAGTTAAAAATATTGATGTAAATTTGTGGTTATTTGCAGGGGCAAAGTTTGGGGGATACGGTTCATTTTTGCCCATGTATCAGCGTTCTCCTGTTTGGGCTCATCCAAACTCACAGCCAAAAGATCTTAATTACAGTGCACCCGTATTTTCAAACAATGCACTTATAGAGGTGTTTCCTGGGGACTTGGAACATTTATATTTATCTTTCTATTCTGTAGTTATTGATTTTGTTTCTTTATGATATAATGATATAGTTACTGAACTAGAAGCATATGCATGCATACTCTGAAATTTTGTCGATAACACTTATTAGTGTAAACTGATGAAAAATAATCAATTGTTATTATAGTCCATCTCCTGATTTTTTTTTGGTAGTTATAATGCCTACCCTGGTATATAGGTGGTGACATCCATCTACATATGAATTGGTCAATTCAAAAGTTACGTTTTATGTTTATCTCTAATGGGTACAATAGAAATGACAGTGAGAAAGGAAACAGTCAAATGGGTTGAACCTAAATTATATTTTAAATGCAAAAAACCTTTGAAAAATTTTACTGAAGAATAATATTTGTAGTTGTATCGGACTTGAATTATCTTTGACAAACTAAATAAAGGGTTTGGACAAAAAGTGTCAGTTTCCACTTTACTGGTATAAAATCTTGGATCTGCAACCGGCTACACGCATGATGTTTAAGGTGCATGTAGTGTCTGAAGTGTATGAAGTTATTCATGCTTCCAAGTTCCAACAAAATTTTGATTTCGTACGCGTACATTTCTTCATAAATGTTTCAATTTGTATGACTATGCAGGGTGGTAATCAGAACTCTGTTTCCCACTCACATGCATCACAACCAGTAAGAAACAAGCCAGACTCCTTGAGTGCCAGATCAGGATCAGCACCTAGGAAGTCAAAGTCAAACAGTAAACTGAAACAAGAAGTCAACACATCTAGTGGTAGTAATAAACGCAAATCTGTCAGTGACTTTGCTGATGATCCCGACCAGAAGTCTAAGGTTCAAATCAAAGGTGGCTCTGATAACATGGTGACTAAAAGAAATGCTGAAATCTACAGTGGGCTTGGGCTTGATGTCTCTCCCTCGTCTTCATTGGAAGCCAGTCCTGTAAATAAGGACTGGTTTCATCCTGGGCCTCGAGATGGCCTAGATGAGTCTCCCACTAGTATTCTTGAGGTTTGCAGTTTTAGCAACATTTTGTTCTTGAATTTGCAGAGAAAAAAGTGATATACTTTTCTTTGTTCTCGAGTTGGAAAGATAAGGAAAAGAAGTGCTATGGTCTAACTATCCTTTAAAGTTCTCGACTCGGATAAAAGGGTATAGAAAGCTTATGATTTTACGAATATACTTTTCTTGTGTAAATTATCTTAATTTTGAGATCAACAGTAATTTTGTCATTAAAAGCAAGCTTACAGTTTTTACAATGATACCCTGTGTTTTTTAGGTGATTAGGTCAATTGCAGGGAAGGGTAGGTTTTTGTCAATGCAAGAAAGCTTACAAGGTTTATTATTGTAAATTAGGTTCATTTTGAGGTCAAGGGTAGTTTTTTCATTGAAGAAAGCTTACAGTTTCACAATTACACCTTTCATGGGTAAATTAGGTACATTTTAAGGCAAGTACTAGTTTTGTTATTAAAAGAGAGCTTACAATTTACAACTATACCCTTTTTGTGTATGATAAGTTAGTTATAGTCAAGGGTGGTTTTGTCATAAAAAGTTCATAAAACCTCCATTTTCCTTATTCTTCAAATCTTCCTACTTTCATACAGAAAGTTCTTGTGAGAAATATGCCAAAACTTCGAGAACATGAAAATTTTTGAACTCAAGAACACAGTGAAAGTGACAACATTTTAAACTTAATATGGCAACAGATGATGACATCATTTCCGATTTCGGGAAGTCTTCTGTTATCTCCTCTTCCAGATGATGTGTTGCACTTGACCGAAAAGAAACCCGATGATATAAGTTGTGGGCCTGTGCATAAGGGGAGCCAAGAAAGTATCATGACTGCAGTTCAAGGGTCTAATTTGGTCAAAGTTGACCAAAATGTTGTTGGAGAGGAGTCGAGGTCAACTGAAAAGAATTCTGTCTCGGTGGAATCAACAAATGGTGTTCTACCAAAGAAGGAAACGAGTGTGGACAATTTTGCCTCTGGGAATAAGACATCAACTTCAGGTGGCAAAAGGAAAGCAGAAGGTGGTTTAAAGAATGAATATTTTACATCTAAAACTAAGAAACATGATAACGGGTCAAAGAGGCGTGCAGAAGATTTCAGGAACAGTGTTGGGAAAGTCAACGGGACTTATAAAGATTTCTTTGGGGAACTTGATATAGAACAAGAACTTAATGATGAAATGGCTTCAGAGAAACCTTTGGAGGGCAATAGTGTAAAAGGTACACTGGAAAGTAATAGTTTATTAAAAGAGAGATCAAATGGAAAGAAAAACCAAAAACAATCTGCATCAACAATGGGAAATGGGCTAGAATCTAATTCAGCTGCCCGTACGGTGGTTCCTGTGGTCAATGAAGACTGGGTTTGTTGTGACAAATGTGAAAAATGGAGGCTTCTTCCCCCTGGTGAAAATCCGGGCAGCCTTCCCGAAAAGTGGATTTGTAGCATGCTTGACTGGCTGTAAGTTATTATAAATCTTTTCCATGTGCCGTAAAATTTAGATTACAGTTCGGGTAACAGATCAAAACAGCTAACTTTTGTACAACTTGAAATGGGTTGGCTCGAGTTGACTTGAAACATTTATACTCAAGAAACTTTTCCGATTCCTTTTTATATTTATTTTGTATCATGATTTGAAATATAAATTATTACAAAATACAAAATTAGTTCAATTTTTTTGAATTAAACGTTTTAGTTGGTTGTATCCATAAAAAATGCCCTTTGGGCGACTTTCCATTTGGCCTCATTTCCATTTTATGTAATAGTCTTGATATTACCCCTTTGATATGACCCAAATTAACCCTTTCATATTAAATGGGTCAAAGATGCCATCTCTAGTTTCACATCACCGTTAGTGAAGGCTAAGTCTCCTATTTTAAAAACACATTCTATTGAAAATTCTCCTATAGAAAGATGTTTATTTCTTTATATTGCATCTTGGTGAATATTTTAGCATGTCTCTAGGCCTGGAATGAATCGGTGTAGCATCAGTGAAGAGGAAACAACAAAGGCTATGACCTCTCGTTTTCTTGGTCCTTCTGTTCAAGGTTCTCAACCTGTTCATCTTAGAGGGCCCCACTTAGGAGTGATTTCACTTGATGGGACCCACCAAAAATTTGATTCAGAAATTCCTTCTAGTGTCAAACCAAATCATGGATTGGACAATTTAACAAATGAAGCCAAGCAAGACGGGCCTTCACTATCTTCTAGTTCTTCAAAGAAGAAATTTCATTCACATAAAACCACAAGTTTGAATACTCTTGTTAATGAAGTGGAATTTCAAGATTCGGGTCAGTCTCTTCATATGGTCGTGGAAAAGGACAAATCAAAGCAAGAAGAGGACAATAAATTATGTGTAAATGTAGCGGATGGAGGTATTTACTGATTTGTTATTGTTCTTACACTTGTGCATATCCACAAGAGGTAACAAAATTGTCCAAGTCTGACGGGTTGGCGAAAATGGATTGGTTGGGTTGACATATAACATCTTTTGTCCATTTTATTATAATAAATAACTAGTGTGTTAAATATAATTAAAAGTACTATATGACTAGTTGACTAGAATAATAATGTAATTTTGTAAAATGAATCAGAGACTGTACGCATTAAAAATACAATTACTGCAACGTTCAATCCGTTTGACTTGTTTCACTTTTAGCTTAGTAACCTTAACCCAAATTGACCCATTCAAAGTAAAAAATGTCAATAAATACCACCTCTACTAGAAGTAGAGTGACTTAATGGGCTCATTGGGTAACGGATCAAATTGGAAACTTTAAAATCATGTTAAAACATGTTGGGTCAGGTTGACAGTTAACTTTTTTTTGTTCGTTTTCATTGACTTTTATAAATAACTACCACACTAAAATATAATTACAAAATATATACTTTCAAAGGAGTAATACATATGAGGTTGTGAGTACTTGGATACACTTGGGCCAACTCTCAGACCTGTCTAGCCCATACCTATTTAGCTACATTTTGCACTTTACCCATTTGATCTGTTGAAGATAATTTATAAACCCAAATCAATTCACTTTAAGGTAATTGGATCAAAATTACTATCTCTATCCAAAACTGCATAATGCATATCCCTTATAACAATTTGCAGGTAATAACATTCATCACTCCAAGGTCAGCAACAAAAGTAAGAGTACCCAAGATTTTCCCAAAAAAATTAAAAAAGTAGATGGTAACAATGAACCTTCCCACTTGGGAAAATTTGATACGCGAGACATTTTAAAGAAAAGGAAAAAAGGGAAGGAATGTGATGATATGGGAAAATATGTTAAAGGAACTGGTGAAACCAACCACAGAAAGGAAAAGAAATCAAAGATATTAAAGTCTGTTGATGAAGGAGTCTCTGTACACAAAGTTAAAAACATTGAAGACATGAAATTAATAGATTCTTCAAGACAAAATACAGTTTGGGCTGCCACTTCAAGCTCTTCAAAGGTTTCTGGTTCTCATAAAACTAAACCAAATAGTCAGGAATCAAAAGGGTCACCAGTGGAATCGGTTTCTTCTTCTCCTATGAGAATCTTAAATGATAGAGGCGTTAACACTTTGACCAAAAATGTTGATACCCGACCTTATGAAGAAAAATCTAGTGGAAGAAACAAATCTAAGGAGTTACTGATTAATGGAAATGATTCTACTCAAGATTCTAAGAAATCTTCAAAGGAGGATGCTTCTATAAAAAGAAAGTCAAACTCCATACCACCAAAGGATCAGAGTGAAATTGAACGGAAAGAAACTGCTGGAAATAATCTGTCATTGAAGGGGTTAAAACATAATAAGAAATGCCAAAATCAGAATGGAAGTCAGCATATGAATATAAAAAATCCCACACCCGAAAAACAGGAGAAAAGTCAGGATCCAACGGTTGTTCTTGTTCGTGACATGTCTAATCAAGCTACAACAAATGCTTTAAGAGAGGCGACTAATCTTAAGCATATGGCTGATCGTTTGAAGGTTGTATCTTTTTTCTTTCGCAGTAATGGTTGTCCGTTGTTTCTATTGAGGTGGCAAGGGGAACGGGTAGAGGTTTGGGTTAAAGGTCAAAACATTTTGGATTGACATGGACTGTTGCTAGCATGGGTTAAAAAAGGCCGGATCGGGGTGGGTTGACTCACACTTTTTTTTGTCCACTTTTATTTCTTTTATAAAACAGTATCATTACAATAGTCATTTTCATATAATAACAAGATTGAAGATGTGGTGTGCATTAAATATAGACCTAGGAAGCCACTAGCCATTCAACCTGTTTGATTGTTTGAGATAACATACCACTTCAACTTGGCCCGTATTCATTAGTAAATGGGTTGATGTCATCTCTATTGTCATGTAAAAGTGGGAAATTAGAGGGTTGAGTCATGGGTCGAAATTAGGTTATTTGTAAATACATGACAAGTCAGGTTGGATTGGTCCACAAACACATTTTCGTCTATAATACTTATAAGTATCTTTAATGAATTAGAGTGGAGTGATTAAGGAGGTTGTAAGCATTGAATATGCTTTGGGCAACATTTACCCATTTTGGGTAAATTTTATCCATTTGACGGGTTGGAGTTAAAATACTAACAAAAATTGACCCATTTTCACATAAATGGGTCAAACCTGCCACTGTTGTTTTATACTTTCATTTTTATACATAATGATTGTCCTAATTTGTTGAATATTTGCAGAATAGTGGATCAAGCCTCGAAAGTAGAGCCCTTTATATGGAAGCAGCCCTTAAATTTCTTCATGTAGCCTCTTTATTTGAGTCTTGCCATAGCCAGACTGGGAGATATGGTGATATGATTCAATCAGTGTCCATATACAGTAGCACTGCAAAACTATGCAAGTAAGTGATCAAGTTAATAGATAAAATTTTTATTCTAGTGCATTCCCTGAATTTTATTTCAAAAGACATTTACAACAGAAGTGGACCTACATGGAAGCCATGATATGCATGTTTATACTCTGGAAAAAAGATAACTTTTCGAGTAATAAATTTTTTTTGTTATTGTTGTGTGTTTCCTTGGATATGTGGGCCCTCTTCTAAGTATGGATACTGGATCTTTTTCCTTCTAAAAAGTGTTAATTTGGTTCTGTTATTATTTTTATCAATTCATTAATTATTGGTTATTAGGTATTGTGCTCATGAATATGAGAGAACCAAGGAGATGACCACTACATCTTTGGCTTACAAATGCATGGAGGTTGCTTACATGAAAGTCATTTATTCTTCAAATGCAACTGCTTGCAAAGATGTGATTGAGTTGCAAACATCTCTTAATATAGGTCCCACGGGTCGGTTTTCTTTTCTTGTTTTCTAGTCGTTTTTAAATCATCTAAGGGGTTATAGATTTATGTTTTGAAATTGATTGTTAAATTTTGCTTGTAAGTGTCCTATTTTATAGAAATGGTAAATCTGTTTTTTACCTGCTGCGACAAAACCAATTATTAGAGGGGGGGTAATGTGCGTCAGGCAGGTATGGATAACTGGTCAAAAGGGGGTTTAGATCAAAACACACAAGTTTTGTATGGGTGATAATGGGACAAATTGACCCCAAAAATTTTCTATTTGTCTCGTATTAAAATTGTGTGTAATTTATGATTTTTTTTAATAAAGAGATTTAGTAGGTTGTATGCATCAAAAATAAAACATGACTACAAAATTGTACTAAATAAGGAGGATATGTAAAATAATTGAGAACAAATATTATAGTTGATTGACAAAAATTTGTCAATTAAATTGGATTATTTCAAAAATATACTAAGAACTCATTTTTGCTCATTTAATCTCTCACGTAAGTAGGACTTCCAGACACAATTTTCTGCAAAACTTCTAATTATAACTAGTTATATTATTATTGTTGTTCATAAAAAAATTATTATTATATCTGGTTATTCAATATCACATAATCATTGGGATAATTATACTTGTTTTTATAATTGATAGGTGAGTCTCCATCTTCCTCTGCTGCATCTGATCTTGATAACTTGAACAACCTGAAGGCTGCTGACAAGGCAACATTAGCCAAGGGTGTTAATCTTCCTCAAGTGACAGGAAATCAAGTTATTGCGGCTAAAAACAACCCCAGCCTTACACGGATACTTAACTTTGTAAGTGAACTCTTGAAAGCCAATTAATTAAAGGCAGAGAAAAGGGCCCGTCCAATGGGTGGGGTAATGAGTTAAAAGAGGTAAATATGTAATTCGTGCTAAGATGGCTCGGGCCGGCCCACTGACACTTTTTTGCTTTCTTTTTTAATTTTATAAACAGCTGATGGTAACTATTAACCTGAATTTTTTAAATGATGTGATTTAAGAGGTTGAAAGAATTTCCCGTTTTGTTCTAGCTGAGTTTTTGCAAATTTACCGATTTGACCAATTATCCATAAAATATAACCTTACTTTTATTCGTCATATTTTTAAAATCCAACAAATTACAGGTGGAGAATGGCTGTGGTGGACGGGTTGGGTAATTGATCAAAACATGATAACATTTCAAAATGGGTCAAATTAGGTTGGATTCACCTGTCAACACTTTTTGGTGCATTTTGTTTTAAAATTTTATAACTATTTTAAGATATTTATTTCTTGAATGATGCACTTTAGACAACAAAATCTTCATGGTTTTGAGCTTTTTGCTCTGAAATAATTTGCAGATACAAAATGTAAATTTGGCAATGGAAGCCACACAGAAATCAAGGATTGCATTTGCAGCTTGTAGTTCAAAAGAAGAGGTTGTTGTATCTGCCATTAAAAGGGCCCTTGATTTTCATTTTCATGATGTTGAGGGGTTATTGCATCATGTTCGAGTAGCAATGGAACTAATTAACAGGTGATCCAGATCATGGTTAAAAGATCTTGAAATATAATCCCACCTCAAGATTTGCCTTTTGTGGTTTCTTGCATATGGGTATGCAATAAAGATCCAGCATTTAGAATCAAGTGGTAAGTTTAGCCGCAAACACACCATCATTTATCGGCTTTTCTCAGTCTTTGTGAAATAAAAGATCTCTTCACTGGACAGATTATTCATCAATCTTTTCAAAAGAATTCAGGAGTTGATTTGTTATCAAGGTTGTTACTTTTGAAGAACTCGAAGAGCAATTCGTTATATGATTGACTTGAATGATCAAGTTGCAATGTAAAAAGAACATAAAAGCATTAACCTTCAGGTAAAGCATAGTTGTATTCTTAACCTTTTAATAAAAGTTAGAGATGAAAAAATTAGGCAGGTTGGGTAAGGTGTAATGGGATAGGGTCAAAACAGAGTTTTATGAGTGGTCAAAACAGGATGGGTCAGGTAACACTTTTTGGTACATTTTTTTATTATGTAAATAATTAGGGTATTGCATATATTTGCCAAACTATATAATTAAATTATTAAGAGAAACTGTTTTGAATAAAACGAGTTTTGACATTTTAAACATTTAAATCTACTTGCCCAAATTTTGACCCGTTCCATTTTAGCTACTTTAAGTTTTGTGCGGTTATAATTAAAATAATATCCGAATCAACCTGTTTTCAACTAAATGGGTTGAATGAATTTTCTTTCTAGATCAGTGATCTATTGACTTCTATTATAATTAGTTAATTACAAGTCTCTTCTTTTGCAGGCAGTATTGTAAATATGCAGTTAGTTGCAAAAGCCATATGCTCATGAAGTACATAATGTTGCTGTGATGAAGGCTAAAAAGGTAATTTTGTACCATTACCTTTGTTTGGTGCTCCTACTGATACATGAAATCACATTTTCTTAGTCTCTTTGACATCATCTTTAGTTAAGATGCTCACATTCCATTTTTTGAACATATTTTTTCTCCAGATGAAGAGCGAGAATATTGAATTCGTGATTGAGGTTTCACATAGATGTCTAAGGGGTTGTTTGATAGCCTCGTAATGATTCTAGAGGCTACATCTGAAACGGTCAGAGATAGAGTGTGTTTGATTCATCTAAAAACAACTCTATAGAGCCTCTTAATGGGTAAGTTTTAGAAATATGCTGCCCGATTCAAATGCTACCTCTTATTTGCTCGGGCCTCTTGATGACTCGACGTAAGGTTGTCAAACAACTTTTAAAAGTGTAGAATTCTGATGATGTAGAACTTCTTAGTGTAGGCTATAATGTATTAGAATGTATATGACTGTAACTATCTCTAGAAGTTATCTATGTGTTATATTAAATTCTTCACATGGAGTTAGTATGTATTTAACTATAATTGTCGTAGCATCACAGGTGATGACCCGTCAGCAACCAAGTTTGGCCATTTCAACCTGTGTGTGTAAAGTAAGGCAATTTGAGTTATATTTAGTTGTAACCTGTTAAGCAAAGTTGAACCAAAAAAAAGAAAGAAAGATGAACACTAGTATAACGGTTTCAAAAGGTCTGAACACATGTTGATGAGTCGACATAAACTGTTTTAACCCGTCTTTTTAAAAATTCCTACTTTAAGTTTTAACATGTTACACCATATATTTTGAACTAGGAGTTAGTTGTATATGTGCTGTTTGCGTATATCATTTAACAGCTATTTAAAAAACAGTAACCAAAATACGTTACGCCATCTTTTTAAAATTACTTGAATGCTTAACGTTGTACTTGTACGTTCACATTTTCCTTGTATGTTGCATACATTATAATTTTTACATCGAATACATCATCCATTTTCTAATATCATTTCGCAAGAGGTCTGATATGGTTTTTTAACATTGTTATGTCGTATTAGAAAAAGGTAAATGATGGAATTCAAATCTAAAATATTAATACAAAATCCAGCTCCTTTTTATTCATTCTTACCCTCTGGTAATCAAACCTTCCAAAATTCCAAATCATAACTTCCAAAAATCCAATCTTTGTTCAGCTCTCCAAGATGCAAATGTAGTACATAAACCAACATAATAACTTAAACATACATTTAATGTAACACGCAACTGGTCTTTACGACAAAGGTTCTGTCAGTTGCAGTTTTACCTTCGCAAGAGTTGGAATGAAAGACTGTAGCTTATTCTCTAATCTTGAAAAAGACCGTTTCAATGTCATGAATAAAGTAAAGTTTATTTGTTAGCAGTGTGGCTTTAAGTCAAGTATGGGAGCCATTCAAGGGATTCACCAGCAGACATTGGAACTATACTTCCAGATGCATACGAATATGATTCTGGAACCTTCCAGGGTGTCTTTTTCAACGTGATTTTTCGGGTGTTTCTTGGAAGACCATAGAAGTCTGGCCCGTTAAAGCTCGTGAATGCCTCCAGTTTGTCCAATGCACCCGCCTGAAACAAAAGATTTAAGACACATTGTCATTATGCGTTTAGAAAAGACTCCTAAATTGTATTTTTCATGCATACAACCTACTAAATTACTTTTGTACAACATAATTTAATAGAAAGTGAAACATTAAAACTTCTATACCTCTTCGAAAACCTTGGCACAGATAGAGAGCGCAACAGGAGAGTTAAATACACCGGCACATCCACACGCACATTCTTTCCGTTGCCTGTCATGCGGGGCGCTATCCGTTCCTAGGAAAAATCTTCTATTTCCACTTGTGACAGCAGCAACAATAGCTTGTCCTATGTTAAATATAATAAAAATAATAACGACAGCGATAATATAATTTCAAAAATGAATAGGTAAGTTTCCCTCTTGAGTACATACTGTGAGTTTCCCTCTTGAGTACTGGAAGGCAGTAATTATGTGGTTGCAATCCTCCTTGGAAAAGTGAATTTCTATTCAGAAGAAGATGTTGTGGAGTGACAGTAGCTGCAACATGACCTAAAAAACAATAGATTTATGTTATACAAGTACACTTGGCAATCATGGACCATTCTAATATAAATGGGTAGATTTGGATAAATTTTGTTAGCTAAATGGGTTGATATAGGTCACTTAGATTATACAAAGGGTCAAAATGGTTCATGCCCATAAAACTTGCTAATTTAGAATGGATCCAAACGGAGACTAGAAACATGAAATAGTAGGTTAGCAAGTACCTTCCTCACAAGACTCAACAAATTTAACAGCATCCATTGTAGTAACATGCTCCATCACAACCTTCAGTTTTGGCAACTTCTGTATCAACGGTTTTAGAATCCTATCAATGAACACCCTTTCACGATCAAATATGTCAATCTCAGGATCAGTAACTTCTCCGTGGACCTGTCATATGATCAACATAACCATGCTATTTTATTTTAACTACACTAGTACCCGAAAACCACAAGTTCTAAGAACTAATTACAAATTCAGTGCATTGAATAATTAAAGATGTATAAAATAAGAATACCAGAAGGGGCATATCCTGATTAATCATTTCTTCCAGCACGGGTATACATTTCCCCAACAGATCGGTAACACCATCTTGAGAATTTGTAGTGGCACCAGCAGGATACAACTTCACACCATAAACAACCCCACTCTCTCCTGTGAAGCACACAAGTTATATATAACAAGCTTAGCTGGAAAAATATAAAAATTTCAAAATGCTTAAGAATATGATCTTATTTGTTTATTAATCACGTGCATATTAAGATATGCATTTAGATATTACATAACGTATTTAGAAATTATACCATTTCGTTCTTTTGATGAATAATGTATTTAGACTTATAAGTTCAAAATTTGCAGATCCAGGGTTATTAATTCTGAGTTTGGACTCCCACAGAATGGTTTGCTTGTTTTATTAATTAACAATGCAGATCATTAAACAGCTTAATACGATTTAATTATATACCTGATAGTTTTACAATAAAATAAGTTAGAACTCAGATCATCCCTAAAATCTAAACTAGGACTTAATTGAACATGATAAACTGTAACTTTGAATAGGTCTCTTGACCTTTCAAATAAATTTCCAAAATAAAAATAACCAAATAAGAGTTTGATGATGATGATACTAACAATATACCCTAATGCGTAAAAATGTAAGATAGCTTATTCATATTAAGGAGATTCACTAGGTTGAATTACAAAAAAAATCATATATAAATAAGCTTAAACATTATTAATAGATTTTTGAATTGATTCCAATCAAAACATATGCTACAATCTTAACCAAGGAGTTCATCTACATCAGGTTGTATAGTACTCCAACTAACTACTTGCAGGATGCATAGACAAAATAAATAGAAAGAACAAAAAATCAACATATAAAATTAACAAATCATCAGAACGATTAACAAAACGATTGAGACTAGACAAAAAAGCATAATAATCTTAAAGGATAAGATGGGCCCGAGCGCAATAAAACTCACTTGCTAGTTTGATTTCATGTGGACTTGTCTTATCAGTTAAATATAGTGTCATCAATGGTGTGAAGTCCGTGTTGCCTTGCAGTGCTTTCAGGATGGAGTTGCGATATTCCACAGCAGCAGCGGTAGTTGTTACCGGTGGTCTCAAATTTGGCATGATTATTGCCCTTCCAAATTGTTTTGCACTATATATATATAATCATTATCAAAGAAGATTAACTGTCAGTATTTACTTGAAAAAAATCTACAGTTCTCATAACAAAATATGAGAAACTTAAGTTGAAACTGAAGAAGTGATTTGTGAATAACCTGTGAGAGACTACAGCTTCAAGAAGTTCACCATCCCGAAGATGAAGATGCCAATCATCTGGTTGAGCAATAGAAAGTTCCATCCTCACTTTGTACCCGTAGCCTTTAAATCGTTTAAAACCTCCAATATTTGAATTATATAATCTTGAGGGCTACCAAAACAAGAGTAGCAGGTTTTTATTATAGAACATGTAACTTCCCAAAAAAACCAATGAAAATATATGTTTTCTCATGGCATTTGGAGTAACATATTCATCTCTTGAATTACTTTAAGTGACAGATTGAGTGAATAATGTATAGTTTCTACATTTCCAAGATAAAAACACTTGCAAAAAGCATATACAATATGACACTTAAAATGCAAATATGTAATGCTATGCAACAGGTAAAATATTAGAAGCGATAAGTAACAGTCTAACAGAGTGCATTGGCTGCTTACTCTGCTAGGAAGAGCCAATGTTTTTATCATTTCTGCAACGGCAAGAGCAAATTGTCTGTGTACAGAGAATAAACATACAATTACAACTTAAGTAATAAAGTGCTCAACAGTTTCGTACACAACGTGTGGATAAGGTTGTGTACATCATATTTGTGCTAGATCGCTTTCACAAAGTTAGCAACATGAAACTATTTGTAGTAATCACTTATACAGTTCAAATCGGTCCGCTAGTTTCCTTGAGAGCTGAAGAAGCTCATATCACACACCTAAGTAGCACGAGAACGGGTACGGGAGCGGGGTATGGGGACCATATGGGGACAGGAAACAACAAAACTCAAAAATTCTAGATACGGGGACGGCATAGGTACGACAACAAAAAAATATAAAAACAATAAAAATATATAAAGAACCACGATAGGCAAATCATTAATTAATAAGAAAATAATTTTCTAGTTCCAAAAAACCTACATGTTTCATAGGTAACTAATTATCAATAAGCAACTCATGTTCAAATTCCGACTCATCTAGTGAGAGGTCCACAACGGATGAAGCTTGAGATGGGCCTTGTGAATCTTGTTGAGAAGCCATGGAGAATCAAAGATGAAGAAGATGGAAGAATAATGAATGAAGATGACTTACTGATTGGTTTATAATCGATGATAGGCTTGAAGGGTTTTAAGAATTTGATGGGTTATATAATACGTACGTGAGCATGTGAAGGGTTAAACCCTAATAAACAATAAAAGGAAAACAAAAGGGTTCAAGGAAACATCCCCAAATTTACGAAAACGTCCCAAATTTACGGAAACGTCCTCAATTTACGGAAACGTCCCCAATTTACGCAAACGTCCCCAAATTTACGGAAACCTCCCCAATTTACGGAAACGTCGAGAAAGTCGTCCCTGATTTACAGAAACGTTTCCCTGGCATCCCCATGTCGTTTCCGTCCCCAATCCGTTTCGGAAGCGGGTACCCCGGCCTTTTTGCCGTCCCTGTGCTTCCTAGTCACTCATATTAGCACAATTAACTCACAAGTCAAAGTGTCAATTTCAAACGACACACACAAGAACCCCATGAGATTCTTAGATGCTATTTAGTAATTAGCACTAATTTCATAGTTGAAAATGAACATATCATGTACAACTACTTCACATTTATCAAATTGAAGCAAATAATAAAAGATAACACTCAAGTCAAGAAATCAACCATTCTAAATATGACTTTTGTTCTTTGTCGAGGTGGCAATATCGATGGGTTTGCTTGGGTTGGTTGTTAGGTCAGGTTGGGTTTGGGTCAAGATGGGTCATTTTAAAAAAAAAGGTCGAGATGGGTTTAGGCTTGGTTTTAAAAAGCGCGCCTGAGGCTCGCCTAGGCGTAGGGCGAACCTTGAGGCAAGGGTATGGGCTTTTTGTAACACAAGGCGCATGTTGTACAAGAAGCGCAAGAAAAGCGTGATTTTGTTTGGAAAAATCCCTCTGAGGCGCGCGCTTCTTGTATAGGGGATGTTTTTTTTTTGCTTCAAAATGCTATAAATATTGCTAAAGAAGTTATACATGCTTGTAATTTATACATTAAAGCATATATAAACATTATTTATTACTATATTTCAGGTGGGATGCTAAAAACCTATAGAATTATATTTAAAAAATTATATACACTTTTGAGCTTCGGTTTTAGACCTTGTCGCCTTGGTACGCTTCTCGCTTTTTAATACCAAGGGTTTAGGTCGGAATGGGTCATTTAATAAAAATTCAAATACAAGTAAATCATTCAAAAATTACAAATGTTATATAACTAAATGCACAAATAGTCAAATACAAATTGATTAAAAACTACCAAGGTCTCCAAAACAAGTTCTTGATGGGTACAAGTTGGAAAATTTTATGCTGCAAACACATGATCATTAGTGCTAATATTGTTGCTTTAGTAGAGTAAATACTAAATTTGAAGTTATTGTTTAGCTATTTAACTGTTCTAATGTTTCTGATAATGGTTAATCAAGCATATGTACTCTTTTGGTCTCTACATGCTGTCAGCGAACATAATATTATCCTACTCAAGTTACTTAACTTGAAAAGAATCAGCTTAAATGGATTATTCTTGTAAGAATGGCAGCTCATGATAGTAGATAACCTTCTTATTGATATTTTCTTCATTGTTACTCTTACTACATTTAGAATAGAAAGATATTTATACGTCAAATGTTAGTTCATCTCCCTTGTACAGGTTACATGATTGCAATAAAACTCAGTTGACAAATGAAACTCAAATCAAAGTTTTGAAAACCAACACTTTGCAATCTTATTGTAGCTACATATCACAAAAAGTTTCTAGATAACTTGTATCCTGATCAAGAAATCAAACACCTTTAACAAAATCAACCAAGATTGAAGAAACAATAGAACAATGGGCAAAAACTAATGATCAATAGCAATGGTTATTGAACATAGTAACAACAAAACAAACCAAAATCTTGGAAAACCCATATCATAAAACTGTAAATCATTCGAACTGGAGGTAAGAAAAGAAGAATCAAACCTGTGAATCTTGACAGATGAAGAAATCGATCGATGAAACCTATGAAAGGGGCATTGAGAACATCATTAACGAACTCAAACCAAGTGTTCACTGAAGAAACCTGTGGAGAGAGATAGAGGGTCAAATAGTCTCCGAGATGGTGACATGGAAGAGAAAGAAACACTTTAAAGAACGACAAAGGTGAGAGCTTTGGCACACAATGTTTTTTCACATGAAATTTAGGGTTTAGGTCTCACAGATAAATAAAAGCTCAGGCTTTAAAAAAAAAAAATTAACGATTGTGTGAGTTAATCGTTAAAAATTGCAAAGGTATAAGTCGTCTAATGAATGGTATTAAAGTCATCCTCGCAAATATGGTGATAGGTTTATTTATGATTTGCGTCGAGCCGAGTTAAGATGTGTCTTTGCTTGGCTCACGAGCCAGGTCCAAACAAGCTTTTCAAGCTTATTGCGAGCCAAATTCAACCCATGAGTTATTTGAGCTGCATACTTAGTTTTTGTAAATGGATAGTATGAATTACCGATTTTTTAAAAGAATTAGAGTATAAACTAAATTTTATATAATATTTGTTATTATAAAATAATGAGTAGGTTAATTGCTAACTAAAAACCAATGAATTCTAGATCAACTGATTTAGCAGGAGACACCCTATGACTTTCCAAAGTAAAGGTCATGAGTTGGAGTCTCACTAGGTGCAATATGTTTCTAGTGGGTCAGGGTTTTACCACAGTGGACCTTTAGGTGATGGGTTTCCCTTGAAATGATGGGTCAGCCGGGTCACCAGCGCTGTCTGTGTTTGCGGGCGTGGGTGGCCTTTCGCCATTGGGTTTACCCGAGTGACCGGGCTTAAAAATTATTCGTTAGCCGTTCAAAAAAAATTGCTAACTAAAAGCATCCCCCATTCATAAAACGTTTATATATGGATATTTACATAACTAATAATAAACAAAATTGAGTGACAATCGATTGTAAACATTTCAAGCTGAGCTGGTTGGTCTGTAAACGAACTGCTTTCGAGCAAACTTTCTTATGCTTTTTAACTAGGTTTGAGTTATTTGAACAACCCTATATATGTGATTAGGATTTGATTTCACTCGTCAGTTAATAAAAACAACTAAAAGTTTAAGTCTATAATAAATAGATGTGTAGATTTAAAAGTTGTAGTTAGAGGTGTGATTAGTTTTTTTTTCCTAAAAAGTTGTATTTGAAGAAAACAAGACCAAATTTAAACATGTTGGTATCTTTTAGAGTTAATCAGAAATGGTATGGTTTACTTAAAATAACATGTTTGGATATTAAAGGTTTTAAGTAACAGATTAGAGTATTTTGTTTTTAATTTTGTAACGATAAAAGATATTAACAACTAGCGAATGTGTTAAATTGCTAAACTTAGATAAAAAGACTAAACACACTTTAATGGTTTATTTTTATAATTATATATTTCTAGTTTATCCAGAGACCATTTGCATAATTAACTATAACTTAAGAAAACAAACCCTACCCCTTCCATGTCGGCCACCATCTAGCCACCATGACTACCACCTTATGTCAGGGACCCAGAAAAAAAAATCTTTTATAAAATAGAACAAATAACACACGTCAAAACTCATAAACAAAAACGATAATGAACTCTTTGTAATATCACTGAAAAGTATCAAAACTATCAAATGTTCAAATGTTGGTATATAAAAATGTATTTAGAGATTTATGACTAATAACAGATTATTTATTTTCTTATATGTAATATGCAATTTCCTTTGTAAACATATATATAAAAATTCAGTTTTTAGTGTTATGTAACTATGTTAGTAATATATTGTTTTCTTAACCCGAATGATACACGAGTATATCATGTCAGTTTCTATCTATCGGTCTTCTGGAAAACCATAGAACATAAAAGTACAACTGGTTTCCAACATTAGAATTGTGTTGAAAAATCTATAAATCAACTGAACCAGTTTGAGCATCTAAATCATAATATGAAAATCACAAAATTCAAACATAAACAATAAAACATACGTTAAACAGGAATAATATTAATTAATTGATAATTGATAACTAAGCTATAAACAGTTACATTGATCATACCATTAGATGGTGACAATGAGAAACAAACGGTCTTCTGGAAATTTGCTATCACATCAAAAAGAACATGAAATGCACATAATATCTTAGTGCATCCATGATAACCGTTTGCATAAGAAGGTTCAAACTGCTATCTATCAATTTGAAGCATAAGCTTTTCAAGATTTTGTGATACCAACCAGATCCTCGAGTGTAAGGTTCAAAGTGTCGGAATTTCCTTTCTTAACTTCCTCACCACGAGCGGCCAAGATGTCCTCAATGTTGCATTTGTCTCCGAAGATCCCCAGGTGATCAGCAATGAGATGGTAGTTATTACAACCACCACATCGAGCCACCACCACACCCTTGTCATAAGATTCACGAGAGACGGTCTTCACTGATCTTGTTTCACAGACTTTGCAGGTGAACATGATGGCAAGATCATGTCTTGGTGATATCTTTAATTCAGATTTAGCTGTGAAGTTGACCTCGGCGTTAGCAGTCACTGAGTTATCAACTGATTCTGGAGTTGACGCTTCAGGATCTTCACCAGTCGGATTGCTGGTCTGTGAAAGTGTTCGGGTTTGTCTGTTGTAAAGAAGTGAATAAACAGATGGAAGAAAGTGCAGTGATGAATCTGAGCAATATTAGATGAAACATTAAGTTTAATTAAACTTAACCAAACACAATAGCAATTACAGATAGAGATAATGAGAGAACTGACTGTTACGAGAGAAGATATGAGGTTGCCTCCTGCTGCTGCTGAGGAAAGAGAGTAATCGCCTCGATGCGGCCATGATCGATCTCAGTCAAATAACCCTAGCTTCTCTTCTCTGCTCTACACTACAAAGATAAGATATGATGATCAGATTTAAAATTGAATTTTGAGGAGTGAGGACTTATAAAGTCAAGCCGCCATAGCTTAAGGATCAAGTTTAAATTTACAGAAGTTTCAAAACTGTCCTTTGCTTATATGAAAACTTTGTGTAATCTTCCTTGCACTTTTCTCATTTTGCTATAACTAACACTTTAGTCCACAATATGAGATTGTTTAGTACACAAGCCATAATATGAGCTTAGGCTCGTTTAAGCTTGGCTCGATTCGAGCTTTTTTCGCTCTAGTGTTTTGTGAGCCGGTTTGGCTTGTTTACACCCCTAATCAAAGGTATAAAGCAGTGGAACATCTTTATTGCAAACTTAACATAACATATTACCTCATTAGTATGATTCATTACTTGTTAATCTAAAAACAAGCTAAGCCACATAACAGGTACTTTTAATATAATTCATTGACTAGGTAGCTAATGATAGTTGAAAATTTTGATTATTATCTTTTCAGCAACAAATAACAAATTTAAATTCAATAAGACAAAAGGCACGAGTATGATACTAAAAATTGATGCATTCTGAATTCGTGTCCATAACAGCTTTTAATCAAGCTTCGATTGTTAGATCAAACTTCAAATTGTTTGGTTTTAAAGAAACTATGTGGATTAGGGAACTAACAAGATCAAAGTAACAATCTAACCATATATCCAAATAATAGTAAAAAAATGGAAAACAATTAAGTGAATAAGAATATAAACCGATGGCTTGCTGGATAAGTAAACCTTACATGTTGTCCACAGGGGCAGTTCAATCATTTTGGGGGCCTCAAATGAAACAAAAATTTGAGGCCTTTTTTAAACTTTTTAGGTTCATACTTTTGATTCTTTTTGACATCTATAAGACTATATAACTAAAGCTTAGAATATTATGGAAGTATGCTTAATTTTATGTCACTTGAAACAATATTATTGTGGTCTAAATTTTAGTAAACAGCAATATAAAACAATCCACAAAATTAATCTACATAGAACTCTTGTGCTTGCCTAAAATCATTCTCAATTTTCCCTATGCAAATATGGATTTCTTTCCTTTTCATCATAAACATAATAATCTTCTCTAACTGTAGGTAAATGTCCATAACATAACATGCTCTGAGAGTTTCAGTTCAGTTCAGTAGTAGTTGAATCAAAACTCAAAAGAATTAGTATCTTTATCAAACATCTGTGAGATGCAACTTATTACGGAACCAAGTATTAGAGATAACAAATCTTGCTTATTCTGATCCTATTCACTTGAAAAAAGTACAGGACCTATGTATCATCTCATAATTGAACAACTGACTAATTCCCTAAAATTAAATACAATCTAATGAATAACAAAATCACTCTATCAACATTTAACATTCAGCAAGAAGTGGAAAGGAAATAGAAGTTGAAATCAACATAACATCTTTAGCCCTTGAATTGTGAAAGTTGAAATAGAAACAAAAGAAAAGAAAACCCTTGAAGGCTTGAATCAAACAATCAAGTACATATGAGAATTTAAAACTGAATATTTAGTAACGGGAAAGCAAAACATTACCTCCTAACTGCTATCAAATAAACTGATTGAGAACTTGAATAATCTGAGAGAAAAATTGATCGACGATCGCGTGTGCAGTGTTGCAGAATCGGCAGATTGAAAAACTAGGGTTAGGAACTTGGAGTGTTGAAGAAGAAAAGGTTTATTAGGGGTCAATTTTTATATTTTTGTTTCTAACATTCTAATTCTTTTATTTTTATTTTATAAATAAATCAGCCATGCATATTTGAAGCATCGAATGGAATTTATTCTATTTTTTATAAATTTCATTTCATTATAATCATCTTAATTTCATTCAGAACCAAGCACTACACAGTTTTTTAAAATGAATGTTATGAGTTTGAGTTTCATTTGGTTGAATATGTTTCAAATGAACCAAGGGTTTATCATAGTGAATATTTGGGTGATGGGTTTTCCTTGGAATGGTAGGCGGACCAGATCATCAACATTGTCCGTGTTCATAAGAATGGGAGACTTTCGTTATTGAACTTATCTAGGTGACCTTGCTTATAGTATTCATTGACTGTTAAAAAAATCAAAATTAAGGAAACACTCAAACATCCAAACAACCGACAAACATGAGGTTTTGAACTTACTTGGGTGACCTTGCTTAATCAAAATTAAGGAAACACTCAAACATCCAAACAAGCAACAAACATACGGTTTTACCAACAAAGGTGTTTTTTTGGTCCTTTATAAGGGGGATATATGTTTACGGGAACTTGGGGTTTGTGTCTTGTCACCGAAGCAATGTTTGAGCCTTACAATGGGATTAAATCTGATTACAAAACCAATTAGGGATTGTAAACTGGACTTAAATATTTTTACAAATTTGGGTTGGGTTGGGTTGGTCGGGGTGGGTCGCAATTTAGAACTATTGATTATCCTTATTTTTGTATGCTAAGGAACCATTTAATTAGCCTCAATTAGTCGCACTAAAGGGGTGTTTGGTTCATTAAATTCAAGGGAATTTAAAACTTTCCATTCAAATTATGTTTAGTTGGTTGATGTAGGAATTGGAATTTGAAATTTTCTATTAAATGCCTTTGAATAATGGAATTTAACAATTCTTCAATACTTTGATGGAATGTTGTAAAGCCCACTGAAATTCTAATCAAAAGACCATATTGCCCCATTTTCTTTCTTCCTTTCAACATAAAAAAATCACTTCACTGCAAAAATGGTTTCATCTATAGGTTCTTTATTCAAAATCGACTGTAAACAACAAGAAACAAGATGAAAACGATGATGACTAGAATCGATGAGAATGATGATGACCAAAATCATTTAGTCAATTTGAATGGAGGTTGCAGATGATGGCGGTGTTGGTGCAGTTTATTGTCTCTTGATGTAGGGTTAGGAAGGTAGTCATTAATGATGCAGATGGTGATTGGGGAGCTAAACCCATTCCGGGATGGGATTGAGTGGCATCTGGGTTGAAGATTAATCAAAGATTTGAAACACATATATTTTCATTATTGTCAAGTATTTTATTTATAATTATCATGTCTTTTATTTATTTGGTTTATTCATGCTTATCTTTAAGGTTGTTAGAACCTAGTATAAATATTGGGGTTTATTTTCGTTTGTTAGGAAGTTTTGTTGATTGAATTAGAATTAAACAACTTACGTTCTTGAAACCTTTTGGTTCGTTTATCGTCTTTGAGTAACTATTCGTTCTTGAGCCATTTGATTGCTTCCGATCTGCATCACAATCACTATATATACAATTGACACCAAGAAGCACATGACGAACAACAATAAACAATGATCCGGAAGAGGTAAAGAGTGGCCTTAAGCAGTTGGCAATAATAAATCAAATACTAACATGCAGGACTACTAGCTAATACCCATATAAGACGGATCTAAACCATCCTCTAGATGTCCTTAATATTAATCCTACATCTTCACGTACTTTTATCCTGGATCATGTATTTAGAGAGATGCAACTCCAGCAAATATTATCTAATCTTCGATCTTCTCCCAACTTATTTTGGGTCTACCTCTACTCCTTGACTCCTCTACATCTAGGGTCTCTACTCGTGCCACTCGATAGTCAAACACACTTGGTAATAATAACCGATGTATTTAATTCTGTAATATTATATTATATAAACATTATATATGATATATCTATAGAAGTTGGCATTCTAGTCAAACTTTATGAATTGAAGGTCCTTTACTCCTTTAGAACCACATTTTTTGAACTAGTGCTTGCCTACACCCACTTGTCGACATTTAAAGTCATTTGTACTTTATTGGGAATCTTGCGTTTTTAACATAACCTATAAGAAAAACACATTTGTAATAACAAGTATCATTACTCTTATTAAAGTAATATAACTAACTGTATACACATCTTATGTTTGTCTGCTGATATTGTTCAGATCTTAACTATTAATATGATCTCAACTATTAATATGATATGATATGATATAAGATAATCGTAAAAATAAACATACGTAGGCAAGCAGTTTGTTTCATCTGTTTGTCTTTTCTTTGTTGACCTTATGTTAAAACTCAAAGTAAAAACTAGTTTTGAGTTTGGATAGTTATAGATTGTAAAAACAAAAACGATTGTCAAATATGAAGAAGTTTGATTTATTTGTCTTTCTCTTCTTTCTTGACCTAATTGTTAAAACTCAAAATACATTTTATCAAAAATAAAAATATAGAACATAAAACTATATTTAATAATTTAGCTAGTAGTAATGTATCTACACGTACAGATTTGAGTAAAAATAACATATCTAATGTACTGAAATTAACCTAATAATTTAATTTAAAATGTGCAGGATTAATAGTTTAATACACACCTAAACATTTCCACAAGACCAATTATTAATAAAATGCCACTTGATATAAATATTAATTAGGAAAACAGATTGTCCTCCGGTCCACCTAACTTTTGTTTAAAATGATACTTTTTCTTACCTAGATAAAGCAAAAGATATTAAAAATAACTATTAGCATAGTAATATTATAGTAAACTGAATACTAATAATAGTTTATTAGTCGGCAAATCTTACCAATAATAGTAATAGTGTAATTATTATATTACATATTTTATTCAAATAATTTGTTTAATACATAGTTAACTTAAGAAGATGAATAATAAGTTAAACTGCAAATAGTTTCCACATTTAGAGTAGTCGATTTCGTTGCAGTGCCTGCCATAAACCGACAAGTAAGTGGCTACACTATTTATCAACATAAAAGCCTACGATGCTTTCAATTTTAGGGGCTGTTTGGAAACTTCTGAATGATTAAGTGCTGAACCAATAAGATATCTGAATTATTAAGTGTTGAATCATTAAGAGGTCTTAACCATTAAGAGCTAGTATATAATTTAACTATTTAAATACAAATGTCTGACCAATTTAGATTATATGTCTTAACCATTCAAACATGTGCTCGCGAAACAAACAGTCTGAACCATTAAATGCTGAACCATTCAGACATCTGAACCATTAAGAGGCTCATTAAGAGGCTGTCAAACAGCCCCTTAATGTTTATATATTGAGTATACGGAGTGTACATTTTCTTTTATTTTTTAGCGAAGAACGGTGATTATCCAAGATGTTTATTAAAATGATGTATACCTATAAAATTTGATGGCCATGAACACTAACATACCTCAGTTTTGTTTGTTTTGGCGATCACCTTGACATGTTTTGGATTGTTTTTTCTCTCTAAGTTTTCATTTAATTTTAAATAACAAACGATAGGAAGCGAATATTGTAAGCGTGATCTGACTTCCATTTACTCGAGTCATTCTTTTTGCTTTGATTTTTTTTTAAAATGAGATTTTTAGAGATAGATGCTTGATATGAGGGATTTTTTTTTTGGGATTAGATATTAGGGATATCCGCCTAATAGGCGGGTTCTCTGGTCTCATTCAACGTGTCACTGATTCCATCAGAATGCAGAGCTGTCGCATAATCGAACCAAGAACTCGCCCCTGCCATGGGCGAGTTCTCAAAAAGCAAAATTATTTAATTTTCTTTAAATAATAAAATTATGTGTTGGACAATCCGATATTCCATTAATTTTCTTAAAATATTATCCATATTCAATTGAATGAATTGTGAATTCGGTTTAGTTAGTTGAACTTGATTCACTTATATTGTTTCAAACTTGGTTCAAATAAAACCAAAACTACGTAGTTTAGGAATTGGTTTCAAACTATCCGCCCTAGATTCACTTCATTTTAAATTTAAGTTTGTCTTTTATTCATCCCCAAATTTCATGTAATCACCTTGACCCCGTTAGAGAAAAAACTAAAATATTTATTTTTAACTCAATCATATCCTATTTACAATCATTTATAATTTTTAACTTTTTATTACAAATTATTTTATATGTTATTTAATTAATCCCTGTATTACATGGGATATTATACTAGTCTTTAATATAAAAAAACTTACCTTATATATTTAAAAAGACTGCACTCTTTTCGAAAAGGCACGTGGAAAAAACTTTAATGCACTTTTTAGATTCATATGAGTGCATGATATATATGGTTACTTTGGTCCGACATGGTTCAAAAGGGACACGTAAATTTATTTTAGTTTTTTTAACGGGATCAAGGTGACTACATGAAATTTGGGGATGAATAAAAGACAAACTTAAATTTAAAATGGAGTGAATCTAGGGCTGATAGTTTGAAGCCAATTCCTAAACTACGTAGTTTTGGGTTTATTTGAACCAAGTTTGAAACAATATAATTGAATCAAGTTCAACTGACTAAACCGAATTCACAATTCATTCAATTGAATACGGATAATATTTTAAGAAAATTAATGTAATATCAGATTGTCCCACATAATTTTATTATTTAAAGAAATTAAATAATTTTGCTTTTTGAGAACTCGCTTATGGCAGGGGCGAGTTCTTGGTTCGATGATGTGACATCTCTGCATTCAGATGGAATCAATGACACGTTGACCGAGATCAGAGAACCCGCCCATAACAGGGGCGGTACCCTTAATGTCTAATCTCAAAAAGAAAAACATCTCTTGTCAACCATTTCTCTCTAAAAACCTCATTTAAAAAATTGTTTTGCTATCTTTACCCTAAAAAAATCCTAGCTCTACTAGATTCTAACACCTAAGAGCATCCACAATCTATTCCTTATCTTTATTTTTATAATTAAACTATAAATTATTATTTTTCTCTCTTCTTTTAATTTAATAATATTTTTTATAACTTTTATCATTATGTTTTCTCTATCTCTACTTACAACTACTTTAAAATATATTAAAAAATTATAAGATTTGAATAGTAAATAACTAAATTCACAAACAAATAATAATATTTTCTCTTTCATCGACTTACAACTACTCAAAACCACTTAAAATCATTTTATATAATATAAGGTTTACACTCACAAACTTTTAAAGAATGGATTGTGAATGCTCTAACTTATGTTGGCCAACATAAAATATTAAGACATATGATATACATCAATAGAACCAAAGACAAAAGATAACATTGATCTACCACAAATAAAAGAAATATTAGCTTTCTTGCTTATATCCTCTTCAAAAATCTCTCGATAACCAAACTCCACCCTTGAGAAGATGTCGTATTTGACCCAATCGATATCTTTAATAAATTATGGGGAACTTATTAAGCTTTACATCCTAAAAAAAGCAACATGAATGGCTTCATTGAAATCAACACTCACTCCAAAAAACTTGTTTTATGTAAGTTTCTTGTTAGATGGGAAACGAAATAAAAAAAGTATTGCTCTAACGATCTAAATCTTGTTCATTATTCTTAGATCATTCCCTCATGAAAATCACGTCACAAACATAAAATAAATGAGAAAGTTATTGCCTGAAGCCATATTAGGTTGGCTTATAGCATCATCCCGAGTCATTGTGAACGATCTAACCTTTCCCTTTGGCTTGTCATCTGCTTTCTTGTCTTATTCTTGTCACTTTCGGAAACACTAGGCTTGGCCTTCTTATAGTCATAGCTGAAATGCCTAGTGCCACCATATTTTAAGCACTTACTCAACTATGGGAAATTTTCAATAAAATGGTTTGTCTTTCTACAGCCGTTACATAGATTCATGCCAACCCTGCATTCACTTTCATGCTTCCTCTACGTTCGAAGTTTTCAAGATTGATCTAATCTCTCCTTCTTGAACTCAACACATATCTATCCTTACAAGCCCTCTTGACACCACTAACCCACTTTTACTTTAGTTCCTATTCACCAGACTCTGACACTTCATCCTTCTGATCTGGTTGTCGAGACTCGATAAAAAACAATTTAATTTATCGGTCTTAGCTACCTTTACTGTGTAAGGGTAAGTAAGGTCGTCTCCTCAGGGAATATGTGGAAAATGTTTAATTAACATGACTCAATTAACTAAAAGACTCAAACTTTATAAAAATTGAAACTTGGAATTGATTAACGTTTACAATTACATAAAGCAACAAACTTGATAATGAACTTAATTAAATAATGAAAACAATCACTTTCGGGTTTCCAATTATGCAAGATCAACAATTGATACTTTTAAGTTAGAATTTATAAGAAACAATACTTCAAGATCTTATTTTTGATTAAAGTGACAACAAAGGAACACTTTTTTAAGACTTGTTCATTCATATATCACATTGCCTACTTTTCTTAATGAGTTCACAATGCAAGAAAACTGAAAAAATGATAATCAAGCAAACAACTTTATTATAAGTAACTTGTTTAAATCAATCAAAACATAATGTTGCATTCAATGGATCAATGTTTAATACAAAAACCTAATCAATCATATCAATCGTCTCACTTTACAATAATCGTACTCCTGAAAGCAATTAAGAGAACCTAGCCACGCACCATCTTCGTTTAATCTTCAATCTTGACTTGGAGAATGTTTGTGGATGATTTGTGGAGCCTTTAAATACCAAAAATCACCTAAAGTTCGTCACTTTTCGTCTCGAAAAAGTTATAGATTGAATTAGGGTTGTTTTGGCTTAAATAAACTTGAAATTTCACAAAATCCGGGTGTTAGTTCAGCCACCGACATATGATACGCCCAGGGCAGCGTATCATATGCCCCTTAGCATTCCTACATCCAACTTTCTGAAATTTTGGTCAAATACACCCATAAATACGCTGTCAATACGTCGACCGGCGTATCATATGCCCAGGGCGGCATATCATGCCGAGTGTGACACTCGGTCCAATCAGGTCAACGCCAGCTCAGCTCTGTCTAATAATAATAAACGTTTAATTATTACCTCTGACTGATCTGACGACCTTGACCAATGTTTAACGTGAACTCCTGTTGCCAATTAAATGGTTGAGACATAAGATTAATATAATCATAATTATGAGAATAATAATAATAATAATAATCTTATACATAATAATACTAATAATAATAATACAATTAACAATACTATGATGACATTACTAAATTAATTATTAAAACTAATAAAATGTTTTAGTGTGGTGGAGTGTGCATGGATGACAACTAGTCATCCATAGGTCTTCAAAAGCCAAGAAACCCTCAAACCCTTCACATTCTACCTCTTTAATCACACACACACACCACCACCACATCCATCGGCCACCACACCACCATCCGCCACCCCACCGCCGATCACCTACCACCCGCACCACCGCTTGTCGCCGCGACCACCACCTCCATCCCCCGACCACGACTGCCACCCTCAACACCATCACCCACCGCGACCATCACCCACACCACCAACCACCGTCGCCATCGCCCACACCATCACCATTGACCGCAACCACAAACACAACCATCACCATCGACCACAACCACCACCACCTTCATCACCCTTGACCACCGTCGCCACCACCTTCACCATCAGCCCCCATCGCCATCGTGAACACCATCACCACCCGTAACCAACAAGCCCCCCTTTCTCTCTCGGCAACCACAAGCACCACCACCACTAGTGACCTTCACCTACATTCTCTCTAAAGATTCTAGTGAAATTTCGAATATAACCCGAAGTTGTAATCGGGAGTTGAAGATTACGTGCTATCGTTGTATGCATTGTTCATTCTATTGTACTTAAGGTATTATTGAATATATTATTTAGATCTTTTCATGCATGGGTGATCAAGATAAATATCTTGATGAACCCTAGTTTCACCCACTTTAAGGTTAACAAAAGTTGTTGTTTTGATGATTTTGGTTATAAAAATATGTTTAGAATAGGTTGATACTTGATGAAAATGGTATGATTGGGATTATATGAAGACACATGCATGCAAGTATAGATATGAACATGTTGTGTATGTATTTATGTTCATATAAGATTGAGAGATTTAGATGATAAGAAAGTATAGATATGTTGCATATGTATGAATGTATGGACATATAAGTTGGATGATTAAGGGATTATGGCCTTGTTAGAAACATTAGGTAAATTTTATTGGTTTAAGAATTATTGATTAGTATGGTGACATATGATAATACAAGGAAATAATGATAAAAAATGACTAAGTTGAAATAAGTAAAATAGAAGTATAATACTTGGACATATTGAGAAACTTCACTAGATAAAAGTTAGATTTGTAAGACTAAAAAAAATCATGATCAATTATAAGACCAAAAGGACGTTATGACCAAGGAACTCGACTAAGACATCATATGCGACCCCAAGATCTTATAAAATAAATTTATATAAAACTAAAAATTATACATAGTTGGACAACTCTCGATTAATAGAAATTATAGTATATATATTTACATTTTAGATATCAACTTCAAACTAACGGATTTTATGTATTATGAAAATAATATATGTTTTAGTAATTAAATAATCTTAAATAACTAAAAAGAATTATTTCATAAAAGCTCATTATTTAATGAAATTA
>BJCM01206573.1:0-16242 GCA_018326385.1 Flaveria bidentis | reverse complement strand
TTTTCAAGACATCTTTATTGTTTTAATGATTAATGTTACTCTTTTGGGTTGGCGCATGTTTTGCCATAGTATACATTTCTATTTCATTGGGTTGTTTTACAATACGCTTCCGCACAGTTTAAAGTTTCTACTTTGGTTGATTTTATTTAATTATGGCATATAGAGTCGTTCTGAGTAACTATTGACTGTGATCCTGGTTTGTTCACACGCCTCGCGGTAATACTCTGCACATGGATTTTGAGGGTGTGACACTTAGCCCAGCTTCTTCTGTCTTTGGTGGTAAAGGGTTAATCATCACTGGTAAGAGGGGTTTGGTTTACCTGGTTCTTCCTTGTGATGGTCTCCAAAATTTCATCACTCTTTGACTCATAGGAATGTGGGTCAGCAGATGGAACCTCTTGCTCTTTAGTACCACACATTAGTTTTCTAATAGACTCATAAGAGTGTGGTGGAGCAATTTCATTGGTTCCCAACCCACCTTTGTTTTAGTAACAAAGTTTTGAATGAGAGGATGATGCAAGAATGGCTTGGAAGTTTTTCTTTGAGATAGCATGCTTCCTGGCTTGAGCCTCAGCTGTGACAAGCTGGGCTTGAGCTCACACAATTTGGATATTAATTCCTTGATTTGAGTCTTGTAGTTTGTATGTTCATGTTTTAACAAAGTAGTTCCACCACCACATGAGATCCTTTCAAATACAAAGTGTAGGCCTGTAAATAGCTACCCAGTAAAGGATCATGTGGTGTCCACTCCTTTGGTTAGTGATCCTGATTCCACGGGTAAGCCGGTGAACTCTATCACAAAATAGAAGGAGTCTATTGTGCAATCAAACGAAAAGATGCCTACTGTTAATTTGGATGATAAATTTGAAAAGGTTAAGGTAAATTCAGGTTCACACATGTCTTCTTCTGAACCCAAAATGACTAAACCAGTTAATGAAACCCGTGTTACACGTCAAAGTCCAATTAAACTAAAGGCTAAAATATTAAAAATATTCAAACAATTAATTTTGTTAAAGAAGCAGAAACATCTAAACGAGAAGTGACTAAACCCAACCAGACTCATGTCGTACTTGTATCACACTCAACCCCATATAAACACTTTCCTCAACATGTGGAAGGACGATCATGCTACAGTTGTGGAAAAAGAGGACATATTTCTTCTAATTGTCCTTATATCAGACTCCCAGAAAGAAAATTGAACTTTATGATACAAAAAAAAGATCTTCTAAAAGGAGTTTTATTACTCCTATGAGAACTAATGAACCTAAAGTTCAAACTCTAAGCCAGTCGTCTGTTTATCATAAACATGCCTTACACAAAACTGGCTTATGGAAAGTACAGTCAAATAAGTTGTTTGATAATAAGAATAATAAGAAGAATGATATGCCCGTATCCTTAAGTAGATAGTGGGTTGAATTTATGATGTGTGATTCCTCTGGGTCACCCAAACAAGTTAAGGCATAGGTCCCAACCTAAACTGATCATTTCCTTTGAATGTGCAGGGTATTCGCTACAATGCTATCACAAATACCTGGATTGTTGATAGTGGGGCGTCTAGGCACATGACCGGGAACTTGTCTTTCCTCTTCAACGTCAAACAAATTAAAGGAGGACATGTATCATTTTCTGCGAATAAAGGAGGATATATCACTGCTCAGGGCGAAGTGGGAAACCAGAAAGTCAAGTTTGATAAGGTCAACTATGTTCAACAATTACAGAACAACTTGCTTTCAGTCTCCCAGATCTATGATAAAAGCTTCAAAGTTGTTTTTGACAACAAGAAGTGCTACGTGTTGAAGAAGGACTATGTGATTGAGGAGGATAAGGTTCTCATGTCAGCTTCAAGATATAACAACTTATATGTCTTGGATCTATCAAACGTCTCCACAACTGATCATTAAGCTCAATGCTTCTTGTCAAAGGCAACAGAGAGGGACTCAATCTCCTAGAATAGGAGAATGAGACACATCAATCCTAGAAAGATGAATCACTTGATTCAGTATGATCTAGTGAATAGTGTAAATGTTAAGAATTTCTAGCTTCCAGACTTTTGCATAGCTTGCAAGAAAGGAAACAGACCAAGAAGGCTCATAAGGCAAAGAAAGTTAAATCTATAGATGATTACTCAAGATTCTCTTGGGTGATGTTTCTGAAAGCCAAATCAGAAACTTTTGAATCATTCAAACATCTGACAACTACATTGGAATCAATCTACAAGCAGATAGTTACACATATTTGATCAGACAACGGCACAGAGTTCAAGAACTAGTGGATGGAGACGTTCTGTAAAGAAAGGGGATTGTACATCAATTTATGTCTGCCTATAAACCACAGATGAATGGAGTTGCTGAGCAAAAGAATCGGAGCTTGATAGAGACAACAAGAACGATGCTAGCCGACTCGAAACTGCCTATCCAATTTTGGAATGAGGCAGTGGCCAATGCATTCTACACCCTCAATGAGGTCTTGGTGGTAAAACTTCATGGTAAAACATGTTATGAGTTGCTCCAGCGACGTAAACCTAACTTGGAGTATCTCGAACTATTTGGTGCACCATGTACGCTAGTGAAGAAAACTCAGTCTGGGAAGTTCAGTGAGAAGGCTGAAGAAGGGATCTTTCTCGGATACAATACGGTAGACAAAAGAGTTTATAACAAATCAACGGGTCCGGTAGAGGTGTGGTGCAAGGTTGATATTCAGAGATACACCACCCCCTACTGGAAAGGGACCTTCATTCTTCTTTGACTATGATGGATTCTTTAAGTCCTTCAACATACCTCCCTCCTTTCCGGATGATAAGTTAACGACCAGAATGATGTACGATGTCCTAGACACACTGCCGCTAGACTCGACAACATCAACTCTACAAGTTGAATCTTCTAATCCTTTAGGGGGAGCAATTGATGTAAGCGATTCCTCCTTTGATGATGAAGAAATAGAGACTAAACAGGCGGACCAGGGGGAACAGGTTCCTATTACTCAGAGTGCACAAGCATCGGATGTTGATGCCTCTGACACTTCGGAACCTCATACTCCAATAGCTATATTTCTTGAACCTAAGTTTAACAATCTGGATCATGAGTTGGCTGTTCCAACAACTCCAGGATCACAGATAAACGTTTATCATCCCCTGGACAATGTCATAGGGGATGTTTGATCGGGAGTACAGACCAATTTTCAGCTATACTCAGTAGATTATGCCTTGGTAATGGAAAAGGGATACCTTCACGATGGAGCATATCGATATTTTGTGTCTCAATTTGAGCCAAAATATGTTAGTGAAGCGTTAAACGATGAGGCATGGGTCAATGCGATGCTAGAAGAACTCCTACAGTTCAAGAAGTTAGGAGTGTGGACCCTTGTGGACAAACCAAAAGGTGCTAAGGTGATTGGCACAAAATGGGTGCTAAAATGCAAGAAAGATGACCAATGGGTAATAATCAGGAATAAGGCCCGACTTGTAGTTCAAGGATTTCGACAAGTCGAAAGCATAGATTACAATGAAGTGTTTGCACCAGTGGCAAGGATAGAAGCAATGCGTATATTTTTAGCCTATTCATCCTACATGAAGATCAAAGTCTATCAACAAGATGTCAAGAGTGCGTTCCTTCATGGTGAAATCCGTGAGACAGTTTATGTCAGTCAACCCGAAGGATTTGAGGATCCGTATCATTGGGACAGAGTTTACAAGCTGGATAAGGCTCTCTATGGGCTCCATCAAGCCCCTAGAACATGGTATGAGAAACTCTTAACTCATCTAGTGAAACACAGTTTTCGCAGAGGAGTTATTGACTGTACACTGTTCATCAAAGAAAAAGATGGCGACTTACTACTGGTACATATTTGTGTTGATGACATAATTTTCGGTTCCAAAAACGAAGAGTTATGTAAAGAATTTGAATCTACAATGAAGGTAGAATTTGAGATGAGTACCATGGGAGAGATGAAGTTCTTTCTTGGGTTACAAGTGGATCAAACACCAAAGGGAATATTTCTACATTAGACCAAGTATGTAGGTGATATCCTCAGTCGGTTCGATATGAAGAATGCTTCTACAACTGGAACTCCACTTGCTACAAATCATGACGTCGCACCCGACTAAAATGGTGATCTAGTTGATGCCACCATGTATAGAGGAATGATCGGATCTCTCATATACCTCACAACCTCACGACCTGATATCATGTACACGACGCGCCTTTGTTCCGAATATCAGGCGAAACCAAAAGTAAACCATCTCATAGGAGTAAAAAGGATTTTTCGTTATCTGAAGGGTACTGCAACACTCAGGTTGTGGTATCCTCATGACGATGACTTTGAGCTTACAGCGTATAGTGACTCGGATTATGTCGGTTGCAAAATAAATTACAAGTCAACATCAGCAGGATGTCAGTTCTTTGGTAGACGGTTAGTCACCTGGCAGTGTAAGAAGCAAACCTCCGTTGCTCTGTTAACATGTGAAGCTGAATACGTTGTTGCTGCTAGTTACTATTCACAAATCATCTGGATTCAACAGCAAATGCGCGACTACGCTTTGCAATTTTCTAACACTCCTATTTTTGTTGATAATTCTGCTGCTATTGCCGTAACAAAAAATCCGGTCCAACATCTTAAAACTAAACACATCGGTATTACATATCACTTCATACGTGACTGTTTTGAAAAGCACTTAATTGATGTTGTTAAAATAAATACGGATTTTCAACGCGCCGACCTCTACACAAAAGCATTTGATAAACCTAGGTTTTTATATCTGTTAGAGTTCATAGTCCGACTAGTATTGTTAAGTTTATTTTATTTTATTTATTTTCTGTCTGTTAAAAATTCAAAAACACAAAAAGATTTTTGGTTTTAGAATTTTAGGGGGAGAATAGGTTAATTTAGCATTAAATTTGTGCAGTATTTAATTACTTAAAAAAACGAGGGAAGAGGACAGCTTAGTTAACAGAAATGAAATCAAATCTGTGATTCTGATTCAACGTTTATGGAAAATGATAGGACACAGAGAACAGATTGTTTGGGACTTTAAAAGATTTTAAATTATAAAGATGCAAAATTCAAAGTATAAGTCTATGAAGTCTAAGCAAAATAAAAGGAAAATGATAGTAAAACTAGTATGCTACTGAGGTAACATAGAGAAAGTAGACGTAGAGGTTGCTAGTTCAATATATGATGTGTCGGTAGATTCAACACAATAGATTAGTAGACCTTATTGGTGGTTTAAAATCTCAAACTAAGTTGTTCAACTTGCTGTGGGTTCCCATCTTATCCCTGGTTAACACAATCAACGCAGTTCCAATAAGGGGTGAAGAGCAAAATAAATGCCACAAATGTGTGCGGACGACCATAAAAATGAGCACAACACATGGAAAAATGCTAAATGCAATCAAGCTAATAACTTATGTTGTTCATGCATTATGTGCAAAAAGAAAATAAATGCTCTATAAGAAGATAGGTTGTGTGCCTCTTTGTTGTGTGGTGGCACTGACCTGAGGATAAACATAACCTAAATATTCTAGAATTCATTGTTGTTTGCGTTTCTCTGCTGTGCGATGGCACTGACATGAGGCTTGGCATCTCTTTAAAAGCTCTTAGAATAGTTTCTTCCTGAAATATACCTGTAGACCGCTCAAAAATCTCTTGAGGAACGTTGATTACCATATAAGTGTGGGTTCCACAAATGCTTGTTGAAATAATTAAATCGTAACTCATCACCAATGTGTGTCAAAAATCTGTGTATGGATTTAAGAGGACAAGTATACTGACAATCATGAGCTGCAGTTCTTGAAAGTCATAATCATTGTGTGCATCTTATAGCTCTAGTATGATTTCCTAAAACTGCTATTGACTCTCGGTCAAAACAAGAATCTAGCATCAAAATGGTTTATTAAAATGTCCCATATGTTTCTGATATACCTGTATGATTCCATAATGAATCATTCCAGAAATGATAAAATTAACTTGAAGCTGTGTTGTCCAGGAAGTAAAATCAGTTAGATGTATTCTAATAGGTTTAATTTCATCTCGAATCAAAAATACAAAAATATGTCCTGTTTTGTTTTATATTTCAAAGTGTTTTCAATTTTTATTTTCCCAGTAACTTTTTACGTAGATGTTGGACTCAACAACTAGATGGAATCTATGAATCACTCTCTCAAAAAGGGTCACGTCTGAGGTGATCAAAATGTTCAAAATGAAAATGAGTCACGTCTGAGGTGACCAATCCATTTTTAAAATTAAAAGGATTACGTCTGAGGTGATCAAATGGTGTTAGAAGGTCATAATGTTTATCATATGTTAACATTTTAAGGGTTTGAAAGTGCATAAGGTTAAACTTATAAGTATGGGCCAATCGCACGGTTGAACCATAAGTATGAGCCAGTCACACGACTGGACCATGAGTATGGAACAACCATGCGATTGGACTACAAGACTAAACCAATCGCACGAATGGATCAAGGAGTATGAGCCAGTTGCATGACTGAACCCCAGTCGCAAGACTGAACCCCAGTCGCAAGACTGAAGCATGAGTATGGGCTCAGTCGCATGACAGGAGCAGGCGTATGGTTCCAGTCGTACGATTGAACATTAAGACAGTATAAAAGTAGGGGTGAGTCGGTCGCATTTCTCATCACCCCCGAATCGTTCAAAAAACCTGCTCATACGTAGACACCCTACCAAAATTTCTTCTCGCCTTGATTTCTTGTCGATTGTGTTACTAACTTATCCATTGTTCATCTACAGGTACTTAGTGACTGAAATTGAATAAAATGCTCGGTGAAATCAAACCCTAACTAATCTAATTGGTTAAAATCAAGAAAACAATAAAAACCTCTCAAATAGACCACTTAAATGAATAAAATAGTTGATTTAAAGTAAATTGGGTGCTATTTAGAGTGTGGGTGAGTCAAATGAGTCTTAGCACGACGTCTTATATCAAGTTTTGACCAAGATTCGTAGTCGGAGTATCGGACAGAGTTGTATGCGAATAGACACTCCAAATGAACTTCAGTCGCACAATTGAGCCAGACGTGTGATTCAATCGCACGAATGAATCCTTCGGTGACTCAGTCTCACGACTGACTCAACCGCATGGCCTAACACACGACTAAGTTCAGTCGCAAGCTCAATCACACGACTGAACTCAGCCGCATGCTCAATCGCACGACTGAACTCAGTCGTATGGTTCAATCACATGATTGAACCAGACTGATCCAAAACATTATAAGTTTCAACTGTCCTTTGTTGTGCACAAATGTAATGTTTATGTGTATTGTGTTATAGAAACATGGCTGATAGGTGGACTATCAACACCAAGCACAACATTTGTGCTCACTTGGATGCAACCACTCGGAATGCTACCGAGTTTGCTAGGACTATTGCTTTTCTTAGGAGATTGAGGATCTTCAAATCTATTTCGACACCATGCACACCTTATAGATCCATCCAACAGGCCTTCTGGGAAAGTGCTAAGGTTGACCGGTCCATTGAGCCATACTGTATATGGAGCTCCATTTTTGGTCAAGAGATTGAAGTTATTGCAGCAGATCTAAGACGAGTACTGGATCTGTGTGATGATGATGCCCACCCGACCAAGTTACATCCTCTGACAGTAAGGGGCTGTTTTCTACAGATGAAGTACGCTGGGGACATCAACGCAGGGGTGCTCAACAAAAGCAACATGTGTCCCCAGTTCAAGTACCTAGCCCATGTCATTCTGAAGTGCATAGCATCAAAGAGGGGAGGATTTGATGATTTATCTGACCAAATCCAGAATGCATACGTTGCATTGGTGCTGAACCATCCTTTCAGCTTCTCCAACATGATATTCTCTTACTTGATAGAGAACCTCGAGGCTAACGGTAATGAGAGTTTTTGCATGTAGCCTCGGTTCTTACAGCTTATTATTGATGAGAAGCTTCTGTCTCTGCCAAACGAGAAAGAAGATGCAGTGGTACTCGAGGTGATGGATGATACCACCTTGGGTAGGATGAAAGTATACAGGGGGAAACAAGCGAAGCCCCCTGTCAGGAGACTGTTCGGGCACTTGGCAAGTGCTGATTATGTGGCGCCTTCTCACAAGAAGTGGCGTCACGATGAGAGTGACTCAGATGTCGAGTTGATTGAGCTACCCACTGATGATACAGATGACGATAACGACGACCATGGTGATGGTCAAGGCAGTGAGGCTCCTAGTGGATCCGAGCAGGCTCCAATCCACCCCGATTTTCAGATAGATGAAGATGATGAGTCAGATGAGGAGCCTCTCGTGAGGACAGTTGGGAGTAGGATTGTGGCCACCGAGAGAGGTAAAGAGGCGGTTGGTGGACGCCATGCTGGATCAAAGGGTGATGCTACAGATTACACTAATCCTACTTACGCCCCAGACCAACCACTTGGCTCAAGGGGAGCCTCTGTCTCCAAGGGCTCAAGGAAGAAAAGGATGGCCCAACCCTACGGAAAGAAGAGCAAGAGGCAGAGGATCACCCTAATCACTACTCCCACCACCACTACCACAGCTACCACCACAACCACACCTCCTATCTCCACCCCCATAGCCACTACTACCACCACCACACCTCCTACCACTACTACCACCACCATTCCACCCACTACTACTATATCTTATCCCACCACCACTACCACAACTACTCCACCACAACCCACACACATTCCACCTCCCATATTCACCACATCCACTACTACCACCACCTCTCATCAAGCACGTCCATCCACATATTCTCCATTCACAACTGGACCCGCTCTACCCCACATCGGGTTAGAGGAACAGCTGGCAAACCTAAACAACACAGTGCTTAGACTGCTTGCAACTGATGAGCTTAGGGCTTCTTAGTTACACAAGGTGATGGAAGTTAATGCTGCTCAAGCCCATAAGATCAAGGAGCTTAATGAGAAGAGTGAGCTGTATGAGAGAGCTTTGAGTCGTGCCCACCATGCGCTTACAAGCCAAAATGAGCTGGTGTTGGCATTGGTAAAGAGGATTGAGGAGCTGGAAAAGAAAAATAACAAAATTATGCTAAAGCTAAAAGGATCAAAGATAGAGCCTTTAATGATCAAAGACAGTGAGGGCGATTATGGAGATGATGATGAGGAGGAGGAGGAGGAGGAAGATGATAGTGAAGAAGATGTCGAGGAGGGAGGACCGAGCCGAAAAGATCACGATGAGGATGATGATCAGGAAGGTGATGCATCTGCATTAACCTCTAATCCTCAGACCCAGGAGAGGAGAACTAAAAGGAATCAAGATCAAGGAGCCTCATCCTCCGCTCCTCCTACTGAAGAACCTACAATTCAATACAAAAGTAATAGTTAGATGTATTTGTATTTAGAAACTTTTGTATTTGAATTATATTACATTAATGTAATTAGTTATCGTTTTGGTCTGTCTATGTTTAAATGCCTTATATGATGACTTATGTGTGTTGTGCTTAGTGTTTAATCAAACAGATGAAGCTCTACTAAGAGACGAATATGATGTCCAACCTCTTCAGCAGGTCAAGACTCAATTAACCATGATTCTTGATTTGCAAGGGATAGTCAGAAGGTTAGTAAGCTACACTCCCGATAAAGGAGAAATCATTCATGATCTGACCGAAGAAGGAGAAATCATCCCGACACTCCCAAAGAGACTTCCAAAACATTCATTTTAGTAAATATTTTTCAAATCACACATTTTAAAAATAAGTTTTTTTATAAACACCGATTTGAAAATTAAACTCCATAATTCATATCAAATAGTAGGAATAAATTAATGAAAAAGATTGGATTATTTTTGTACATCCCTACTCCTTCCGGTCCATCACAAATCTTGATTGTTTTACTCGGAGGTTTATTATAACCTGTTCCTTTTGGTCCATGACGAATCTTGCCATCCCAATAGGCAATAGCATAACAATGTGACAAAGTTTGGTGCCATACTAACAATGATAAACATTAGTTAAGTTATTTGATAATCTTATAAAAACTAAAGTAAAAATTTATTACACATTTCTATGCAGTTGTAACCCAAATAAATAAACGATTTGCAATGCAAAAACTCATAATGTAAAAATAAATATATTCATTCTTGATCACAGTTAGTCTTCTGTGATTTCAAAATGTAAAATTAATCCAGAAGTATTATACAAAATCAATACACTATAGCAGCATAATTTAAAGTGAACTTCAATTAAAGTGCAAACATATATTGCAAAAACTTGATACCGAATCAAACATACTTTATGAATTCAAACGGACCTGAGAACAATGGTTTTTCCGAAACGCCTAAATCGAACAAAATGAACAAATTGGACAAATATCGTTTGAAATTGGTATCCAATTGGACAAAATGATTCGTGTTCTAATGGATATCGAATGAAAATTGTTAAAATCGAGTTGCAATCAGACCACAAGATTGATCTTCTATTGGAGATTAGATTGAAATAGTTGAGACCGACTGTAATCGATGATGAAGATCAAGGTTTTCTTGATGTTTCGGAGGAAATGAGGAAGTCGTTGTGTAGCCTTCACGTAAAATATTATGTTTCCTAATCATTTTTTTGTTTAATATCTTTTTAACAAGTCGGAGAACTTCAAGATATTGTTTACATTACGTGATTCGAGGTAGTTGGTATGTGTTTATCGTATTAACTTTTCAAAGAATTATGTGACTATATAACCTTGACGTGAGTTTAGTTCACACGTATATTCAATATAATAATTGTATCATTTGGTATTTATGTGATGACTATAGATGGTTACTATGTTAACATTGTCTTAACTTTCCCAATAGTCATGATTAGCTAGCCTTGATAGGGGTATAGTCTATTTTCGTGTTACATGTGTATAGAATGTTCTCATCATAAATTTGTGTATGTTATCATTGTTTGGCTAGGTGGATTCAAAGCCTAAATGAATATTTCTTGATTTCTATCCATATTTATCTATTTATGTTTAATTTAGTTTAAAATATAAGAATATTAAATCATCTATCTTTTCTGACTAAATAATAACAAAGGTATAACAAAGGTTTACTATTATGCGATAAGTACACTTATCATACACTTGTCTATTTGTGTGTGGTTAAATTTTAAGCTACAAATCATTTCTTCAAATTTAAAACCAAGTGATGTGAAAATCATAATGTGTGTGTGCGCGTGCATGCGTGCATGTATTGCATGCATGCATGTATGTATCTATGTATGTATATATGTATGTATATATGTATGTATCAAGAGATTACTAAAATAATATATCAACAAATAAAGGAAAAATTAGAATAATTCATTTGTACATATAAAAAAGAATGACACAAACATGTAAATGTGTGCATACAAAGTATACCTTCAAACTCATATAGTACTGCATATAGAAATCAACTACGTAATCAATGCTACTTACAGAAGTTAACCAAACAGTCATGAATGAAGTTAAATAGATCTGAATTTGATTTTTTTTCGAGCTCTTAATTGTAAATAATTTGGTAAAAGCTAATATGTTTCATTCCCTAAAATATATATACAGAATAGTACTTACCTGTAATCACTTGACATTGTTATTTAGCTAAACTGAGTGGCTTATTCTAAAATCCTGTTAAGCCAACTTAATAATTTCCTTCAAAATATTATGCAAATCATGTAATAGCCAGAGTACCTAGTTTACACATAGTACAATATAACTACCAAAACTTTTGCTTTTAAAAAAAATATTTTTTAAACACTACGAAGTTGTTTAAAAATACTTTTTGTAAACATTGCCATTTTTTTAAAAGTTATTTGTATGAAAAAAAAACTTCATATTTAATAAAATTTTGTTCTTACAAATATTTTTTTAATAAAACATATTTTTAATTTATCAAAAATTGTTTTATATGGAATGTATAAAAATAGTCATTAACATTTAATGTATCCTAGGTATAGCCTAGACCAACAGTATAAAAACATAAGTATGTAACTCCTAAACATGTTAGTTTATTAATATAAATTTTAATATAGATATAATATACACATAAGTGTGATAAAATCAAACTCAGTAAAATGTATTGTTTGTTATCCCATGTCTCCATAACCATAATGTTTATTCACCTATGTGAGACGTGTCTCCTTGATGCATTCATGGAATGTTATTGAGGATTACGGGAGATAACCATATACATGTTGGTCTACACGTGTTTATGTTTCATTTTGTGTAACTTTTTTAACAGCAAATTTACCCTAGTCTTACTTCTAAACTACTCTAAATAAGTGTACACCTTGTTTGAGTTTGAACTCAGTAGGATCATTCTAAAAGATAATGCCTCTACCAAATAGTCCCACATTTGCTATATAATGTGTAACTCATCTCATTGCATGAACTTCCTAGAAACATCAAACGATATATCCAATGTCGACATAATATGAAAATAAAACCTTAGTAAATACATGAATGCGACACACTTTGATATCTATATGATTACATTCACATGGTCTATTAATATATAGATAATAGTTTGGTGCATCTCCTCTTTTTGGCTTGATGTATTTATGGATGTTTATCGTAGACTCGACGCCCACGTACCATTTTCTACTTATGGTCTATACTTGATTTTAGTAACCTCAAGCTATTTTGATGCAACTAAAGTTTAATTGTAAAAATGATCTTCACTAATAACTAATGTTCAGTAGTAAAAATGGTATTCGGTAATCAAATTGAAAGTCAATGGCAACTTTGGTGTTGCTATAAATTGTTGATCAGTAAGAATTGATCACCCATAGCAATTTTGTAAGCTGGTAACAACTTTAACATTACTATCAACTTCGTGCATAGGTAGCAACTGTTGATCAATAGCAACTGATTTTCGGTATTAATCGATGATAGTTACTACAACCATTAGTGGCATAATATGCTAACCATTTCAGCGCATCTTGAAATGTTGTGATGACTCACCCGACTATTGCAATGCTTTGAACCATGTGCAAACAATCCATTTGCTCATTTCTAGTGATCAAACTCATAAATTGTAGAACGATTCTCATATAAAATTCCAATACCTCCTTGAAGCTTTTTGTCTTATCCGATTACGAATTTTAAAGTACCATCAAAATAACTTAATTTAAAAGTGATTGACATGATTAGTAAGGTCCACGTAACCTACATGGTCATGTTATATTTCTTGATACACATCTCATCATACGGACTTCTTGCAAACATCAAACAATAAATGTCCACATAACCTGAATAGAAAACTTCAACAAAGCAAGAAGACTCACTTGAATACGGTTTCCCCTTAAGGGTACAACCTAATGGTGTAACAATCTTGTAATGCCTAAACCATTTCAACGTGATAAGATGCAATAATGATTATAACAGTTGGTTAGAAATCCACCTTTCGAACATGGTAAAACATTCTTTAGGCTTGTACTCGGGGGCCGTGTGCCCGCCACCCTATAGTGTAAATAATCATTACAGTTAACAACCTTATACCTAACTCAAAATAAGAACATTCAAACTCCTTACCTTAATCGTTGCGAACATTATCATATTTGAATAACTCTCAGAAATAGCATACTTCCTAGCTTGAGCCTCATTAGTGACAAGCTGGGCTTGATTCTAGAACAATTTGGATATTAAATCCTTTATTTGAGTCTTGTAATTTATGTGTTCATGTTTTAATAGGGAAACAGTTTTGTCTAGCTCTTCAATTTTTCTTCGGTAGTTAGATTTAGTCCTTTTAAAATTAAATTTCAAAACATTTAAAGACTCAATATCAGATTTAATTTTCATATTGTAGTTCTAATACAATTTAACCTTAGCAACACATGCAGGAGTACAAGGATGTTCATATACCTTGTTGTCGTCTGTTCCTTCCATGAGTGCCTTAAGCATGAGTTACATTCTACACCATAAAGCTCCAATCAAATTCTTGAGCCATTGTAGCTTTCTCAGTCGACTTTCCAGAGGGCTTTGATGTAGAGGGATGTGTGGAGGCCTGTGGGGTTCCCGGATTTGATTTGGGAGCCTTGCATTTCCTTGAATAATGACCAAGCTGGTTACAGTTGTAACATTTGGCCTTGGTTTTGTCAAAGCCAAATTTGTTGTTGGTTGTTTTTAGGGGAAACTGCCTTCCAGTTCTCTTGAAGAACTTCTTTGCTCTATAGGTTAAGAGAGCCATTTGTTGGATAATGTCCGCATATTCTACATCATCAGGACTGAAGCACTCTAGATCATCAAAGCAGTACTGAAAATCACTAGAGTGTCCATTTCTTGAAACAAAGGCACAGTTGTCCTAAAAGGGACCATGCTGAGCCTGTTGAGACCTGGGAGTCTCAGGAAATGTAGTGTATGGTCCAGATGAGCAGGATGGCTGTTGTGTGTATGTCAGGTACTGTTGAGGTTGTGTGGGTGCTGAGCATTCAATAAACATCAAGGCGTTGCCAGCAGGTAGACTCAGGGGTCTGCTTGTCTGATGGCCTCTTTTGCTGTCCATTTCCAAATGGTATCCATCAAGGATGCCATAGAGTTTGGTCATAGTGAGGGTGTTTAGGTTTTCTGTCTGCTTGATAAAGACACAGTAGAACGTCCACTCATTTGGAAGAGCACTCATGAACTTTCTTATGAGGTCTCTAAGTTCAAGAGTGATTCCCATAGACTGAAGGGAAGAAATAAGATCCATGTACCTGAAGTATTGCTAGCAGAGGATCTCTCCAACAATGTAGGTGATGTTCTCAAATTGCTGCTTAAATGAGTCCTTCTTGGAGTCATTTGAGCTAGAGTACATTTGAGCAAGTGCATCAAGTAATTCTTTGCCTGACTTGCAATGCTCAAATCCTACCATGATGGAGTTGGGTATTGTAGTCATAAGAATAGCCATAACATTGCTGTCAATGTCCATCTTCTTCTGATCCTCATCAGAGTAGTCTTCAACAGCCTTTTCTATCATGGCCCCATTTCTACCAGGTGCAGCCACCTTGGGTTTATAAGGGTCATTCACAATCGATGTCCACATTTTATTGTCTTGATACCTGATGAAGCCTTCCATGTGTCTACTCCATGACCTGAAGTTTTCAGGTGTAATGATAGGAGCTTTAGTCATGGTTCCCATCTCTACTTTAGACTTGTTGAGGGCCATTTTGAGTGAGTTGTAAGGAGTTAAAAACAGGTTGATTTGGATGGTAAGATCTCACAATCAAGAGCCTAAAAAGCTCTGATACCAATTGCAAGATCGGTTTATCTCACTAAACATTTGGTTTTTCTCTCAAACTCACATAAACTACACTCGGATGAAGCAGAGTCTCTAAGAGTTGATAATAATATAATAAGTAACAATGAGAACAAAAAAGATAATTTTCAAGGTACTTGCATATATTTCTTCTCAACTCAAAGTGTTACAAGACTCTTACAAGCATATGAAATGACTTACAATGAAAAACTATATATAATACAACCTACAGCCGGATATACTTTGATACCAGCTAGAATCCTCTAACTAAAATAAATACTACAAAACTATAGTTTATGGTATCTTAGATAATGTCTTATCTAAGATAAGGTAGTCATGACATGTCCATGACTTACCTTTTGTCGCCAACTAAAGTTGGTAACTGTGCTATCTACTAAAGGTGAATAGTGGAATAAAGTATCGTCAACTATATAGCTTTTGAGAGAGCGCCATGCAGCATAACAGAGGTCTACAGCGGAGTGTCAGAGACATCATACTTATGTCTACTGGTTCATAGCAGTGTCTTCCGAAGGGTAGTTAGCTTCGGAAGAACAAGTTCTTCTCAAGCCACTTATACTTCGGAAGAGGTTACTTCTTCCGAGGCTTGAGGACTTCTTCATTTCTTCATACTTCGGAAGTTGTCTTCTGATATTTTCTTCTTAGACTTTGCAGGACCGGATAAGGGGGTCACTTACAACACAACAACACAAAGAGGAGTGTAGATAAACTTAATCAAACAGTGAACTGGATTAACCACAATATATGATACTAAGAACACAAGAAATTTAGTAAGAGACAGAACAAGAGAACAAGATACACAAGTGTATGGTTTTCAAGAATGCAGTATATTGCTTTCTCAAGTTCTATTATAAGTGTTACAAAGCATAAAGGAAAGTTACAAGAACATGAGATACTTATACTATATCCTACAGCCGGCCATACTATGAAAGCCAGCTGGATATAATTGACTAGACATAAAACAAAATCAATTATAGAGTCAAAAGACAGATTGCCTTTTGACTAGTGACTATGACATGCCATAGCTC
>BJCM01206572.1:0-16021 GCA_018326385.1 Flaveria bidentis | reverse complement strand
ATCATAAACACAAAACATAAACATAAAACATACTTAGAATTTAAAGTTTAGAACATAATTAAACATCTTAAAAATGCAGAAAACGCAGAACCGATGTCGCAAAAGATGGAGAAGAATCGAAGGTTGCAGAAAACGCAGCTGCTGTGATTGGAGAAGAACTGAAGTTGATAATTTAGAGTTCTAAAATTAACGTATTCTGATTTTGTTTAAATGGGTTGGTTTGTTGGGCTACAATAGAATTAAAACAAGGAGAGATGGGTAGAATAAAAAGGCCCAATATTTAACCAATTTGACATTTTAAACAAACAAAAAGGCCTAATAAAAAGGTCAAACAGATGAAGCGCTGCTTTATGTCGCCTCACGCTTTCCTCCTGGAGCGTCGCCTCAAAGCGCTTCGTGTACAGACAACGCCTCGGTGAAACGAAGCGCCCCGGAAAACGCCTCTAGCGCCTCACGCTTAAGGCAGCGCCTCATATCGCTTTTTAAACAAAGATTAAGAGGTCTGAACCATTGAGAGCTAGTATATCGCTTAACTATTCAAAGACAAATGTCTGACCAATTTTAGATTAGAGGTCTTAACTAGAAGTGGCAAAATGGGTGGGGTTGGATTGGGTTGGTTGTTAGGTTAGGATGGATTTGGGTCTGAATGGGTTTGGGTTAGGATAAATCATTTAGAAAAAAAGGTCAGGATGGGTTTGGGTTAGGATTGGTTCGGGTCAGGATGGGTTCGAGTCAGGATGGGTTCGGGTCAAAATTGATCATTTTTAAGAAAAAACCAATACTATTTTACTAGTTTTTTACAATCCAACAACACATATAGACAGATGCTTATACAAGCTCAAAAAGATACATATACGACTTCATCTATAAATGGTAGTACATTCAATAAAGAGACGATGATGGTGCGATAATGAAGCGGATGCCCGACTGTAGGTGTGGTGGTGATGAGCGATGAAACTCAACGAAGGTGGAGACTGATGCGGAGCTCGACTGTAGGTGCGGTGGTGGTGCGATGGTGGTGCACGATGAAACTTGACGGAGGTGGGAAGGTGTAGATACGGTGGACCGGTGGTGGTGCGGTGGACCGGTGGTGGTGCGGTGGACCGGTGGTGGTGCGGTGGAGCGATGGTGGTGTGGTGGTGGTTCGATAATGGTATGGTGGTGGTTCGGTGGTGTTGCGGTGGTGGTGCGCGATGAAACTCGGCAAAGGTGACCAATTTGAGTGAAAGAAACCTTGACTTATTGTGACTTGAAGCTCTAATTTTGAAAACCCATCTTGACCTATGTTTATTTTTTTCCAAATAAGTTTTCAACCCATCTTGACCCCTTTGGGTTTTTTATTCAATCCATTCTAACCCATCTCTATTTTTAAAATACCCATTATGACCCAAAATCACATTCATGGACTTCTTTTGCCACCTCTAGTCTTAACCATTCAGCGTTAGACCTTTTAACCATTTAACATTAGTATAATGTTTAAGCATTCAGAGGCAAATGTCTGAACCATTCAAAAAGAGCCACTCACATATTTATACATTTGCTCACGAAACAGACAGTCTGAACCATTAAGTGTTGAACCATTCTGATATCTGAATCTACTAAGAGACTGATTCAGATGTTGCCAAATAGCCCCTTACACCCTTTTTCCTAAAAATAATTTGAGCTCATTGAGTCTCTTTCAGCTCATATCATATGCCAAACAAAAAGAGAAAGAGTGTTGGAATGTTACATTAGGCTCTTTTATCTAACTTGTTCTTTTTATCTTTTCCCTTTTTCCTCTCATTTTTTATTTTTGTTCATTGCCTCCAGGTTAATCTATTGTCTTTGGGTAACAGGTTTTTAATGTTAATGATTATCATCTAGTTGAGGTTGATGTTAATCAAATGTCATTGGTTTATGATGTCCTTGTTGACATTACTTGAATTTGAATGTTAAGCTGAAAATCTTATATGGATCATATCAAGTTTCACTTAATATTTTACATTTGTTTTTTTTATATCTTTTCCAGTTCTTTAACTGGAGTTGCTAAGATATGGAGCATGCCAGGAGTAAAGATTGTGTCTTCATTAAAGGGGCATGCCGAACGAGCAACCGATGTTAAATTTTCTCCTACAAATGATCAAATAGCTACCGCGTCTGCTGACCGGACTGCAAGGTTATGGAACACAGAGGGAACTCTGCTAAATACATACAAAGGTCATTTGGATCGGCTAGCTCGTGTTGCTTTCCACCCATCAGGGAAATATTTGGGTACAACTAGCTTTGATAAGACCTGGAGATTATGGGATACAGAGACTGCTGAAGAGTTGCTTCTTCAAGAAGGTCATAGCCGAAGTGTGTATGGTTTGGCTTTTCACCCTGATGGCTCTCTAGCTGCGTCTTGTGGCCTCGATGCACTTGCTCGTGTATGGGACCTACGGTCAGGGAGAAGCATTCTTGCCCTGGAAGGTCATGTGAAGCCGGTGAGATTTCATATATCTGTAATTTATTAGAGATGGCAACTGGCGAGTCATTTTCTAGTATGGGTTGAAACAGGCTTAGTCATGTTGAGTGTTGACATGCTCTTTTTGAAGTTTTTTTAGTTTATGGTTAATCATTAATTATGGTTACAATATGTAATATTATGCATTAGAAACAATTAGCCTGTTTGACCCTTTTGGCCTTGTTCTTCTAGCTTATTTTTTCAACTTATGCACTGCCACCTGTGTATTTCCTTTTTTTTAAGTTAGCTGAACGTTGTTCTTGATTACCTTTTTAGGTTTTTGGTATCAGTTTCTCACCAAATGGCTACCACTTAGCAACAGGAGGTGAAGATAATACTTGTAGAATTTGGGATTTGAGGAAGAAGAGATCACTGTACACAATTCCTGCGCATGCAAATCTTATTTCTGATATTAAGTTTGAGCCTCAAGAGGGATACTTCTTGGTAACTGCTTCTTATGATATGACTGCTAAGGTAATCCACCAAAAAATCAATAGTTTTCTAGTTGTTGAATCTTCTGTCAATGACTCAATATTAATGTATGTCTAATTCTTTTGTTGTATTTGTCATTTGATAATGCCTCAGATATGGTCATCGAGAGATTTTAAACCTGTCAAGGTTCTTTCTGGCCATGAAGCTAAAGTTACGTCTGTTGATGTAGTTGCAGGTAAGCTTCCTATCCTTTGGCCTACGCTTTCTGATATTTTCTTTATTTTGACCTGTCTGGGATAGCCTACGCATAGATTCCTCGGTACATGTGGCAATTTTGTCCCGTGGTTGATTCTGGTTATGTTTTCTTTCTAAGAGCTTAAATGAGCAGAAATGGGTTGAAACTCCCTAGACTGTATTATCTAATGCATAAAACTTCTAATTCATTTATTTAGTGCATAGTATAATTTTGGTAACATATAAACACTATTTGTTCATAGAAAAACTTGAAACATTGGATAAACTCTGTTCTGGATCAAGACCCAATCCGACCTCATTTGTACCAAAATTTACCACCCAAAAATGTTTTAACTTGTACCCAGTCGTCAGCCATCCCATTTTGCTACATCTAGAACGGAGTTTGCATACCATGTTAGCTGGAATTAAAGCAGTGAGGTTTGACCTATGTTTGTTTGTTTTAACGGTCCATCATTTGTGATTTTTTTGGTGTTATTGGTTTTGCAGATGGACAAACTATTGCCACTGTTTCTCATGACAGGACAATAAAACTATGGTCTAGCAAAAATGCCGAAAAGGACAAGGCAATGGATGTTGATTAAATTTTTCTCAGGCAACTTGCATACACGGAGAAGTCTTCCTATCTTTTTGCCTACACCAGGACTGCTTCGACCTTTGATTTTTCAGGATGTGATTTTATAAAATTATGTAGGAGACAAGAAAGTATGCAACATTTTCTAAATTGCAAAGAGTAACAAATTTTGTAACTTCACTGTAGCAGATATATGATCTATCTTTGGTGTAAATTTCCAGGATACTAGTCATTGATTAAAACGGAGAGTTTGCTAGAGCATTATATTTTTCTTTTTATTGATCCGCAAACACATCTGATTCTTTCAATTATTCCAAGTTGGTAAGATAAACTATAAATAAAAAATAATAGTTGACGAAATTTTGAAGGATTTATGTATTTGGTACGTCCATTGATTTTAGACCTGTTTGTCATCTTCTACCCATTTAACACGTCTTGTTTAGCATTGAAAACTGTACGAACGCTTATCAATCTTCTATAGTATATACAAAGCATTGCAAAGTCATATAAGAAAGGTTTGAAGCAATGCAACATGACGCCATATAAAAGGTTTGAAGCAATGCAACATGACACCATATAACATCAAAACACGAAGATGTATATGGTGGATTTACCACTGTCACATGATGGTTTGCAACCATTTGAAATGATATGTACATAATGATATGATATGAAAGAGGTATTACAATGTCAAAGGTAAATTGACTATCATCGGTATATCTATAAAGTCAATATGTAATGTCTAAACTCATTTATAAATAAAAACAAAAAGTCAAAGTCAAACCAAGTAAGAAGACATTAGATTCCAACTAATCTTCATGTGGGAAGGCATCGATGCCACAAATCTAAGCACATCTGGCTTGGAGTTATTTGTTTTCTTGACCTCAAGATGTTTGGCAACATTAGGAATTACAAGCTCCCTACAATGTAGATGCAACAAAGGCACTTTTGAGAGGACACTTCCTTTCTGTACATCCAGTCCTTCAGGCCTTCTCATCCTGTAGGGTTCCCCGGATATTGGCTCGTAATCCACCCTTGGCATTTGCTTCCATTTGCTGTGCATGAACCAACCATACTTGTAATCCCCCACGATTGGTGTACCAAGAGCTTCAGCACAATGTACCCGAATCTAGGGGTAAAAACATAGAACATGTCATTGATGATTCATATTTGATATTACGGATTAGCGAATTCAGGAAAAAGAGTGGGAAACTATATAAAATCATAGATTATATAATGTTGGACTTAGGGGTGACTGACTCGACTCGTGTTATGAAACTGATAAATCTGACTTTTACAACTTGAAGTCTCTATACTTGATTTTTATAATCGAGGAAATTGCCAATAATAGTAACTAAAGATCTAAAATTTATTTTTTGTGATAACTTTGAGAACTCGTCACCGGAAAACTAAGGGGCCCACCAATACTTTGAGAACAAGGTAAAATGCATATTACAAAGTTAGGCTGAGCAGGTGGCTTTTAAGAGATTAAATGCAGAAATTTCACTCCTATTTGCAAAAACTAAAATTTCACTCGTATTGACAAGAACAGAAAAGGTTGTGTACGTTACATTCAGGGATCTTTGGTTATCTTTCTTGACAATTTTCCTTTTGAAATTTGGATAAACAGACCCTGTTTTGAAAATATCTGATTATTTGCGGGTCAAAAACTTTTTTGGATAATCAGTTTCATAGCAGCCACAACATAACTTGGTATCCAAGTGTAAAACAGAATTTGCTATATATCGCTTATTACTAATTTGAAAGAATTTCATCGTAACTCATAAAAAAACTCCAGATATAAAAAAGTTTATTTTCTTCATTTTATCTATCAATTCCCTATAAATAGGGAATCTACAAAATCTCTGATAATATAACTTCACACAACATGTGCGCATCTAAAACACTAAATTCTACAGCTCATTTATTTGATTTTATAACTCATAATCACATAATAACTTTCAAAAAGCACATCATAACAACACCTTGAATATGAGATTAATAGGCTGAAATCTTGACCAAGAAAAGAGTGGCAACATGGTTCATACCTGATGCTTATGATTAGTAAGTGGGCGCAACTCAAGCCATGAACAGCCATTAATTGTAGGACCAAGCACTCGATATTCCGTGACAGCTTCTTGGGAAGCTTCTAAACCACAGCCATAAGCCAACATCCCCCTCTCAGCTTTCCCGCCATTGAGCACAACCTGTAACCGAAGACTTGCACATTTTTTCTTCAACTTTATTGGTGATAACATATAGATGCAGGAGAGACAAAAACCTTTGTGAGAGGGGCACAAATTAAGCCCTCTTTTTCCTTCGGAGTACCTGTGACAAGTGCCCAATACCTTTGATAAGTAGCTTCACATGCGTCATTCCATGCCTAAAGTTGTGATTATGGTTAGCGTTAGCATGATAAACTTATAAAGAACTCTATGAAATCATACATGTGGGTCGATGTATACCTTATGTGAAGCTTTTGTTCTGTTTGTGTCACTAAACAACCAATGAAGATGAGATATGCTCTCTTCTGATCTGCCCATTAGAATAATCCCGCTGCTTTCTCTATCAAGACGATGAACCTAAAGCGCAGTCACGTACTTAGACTAAGGAGAGGGGTTCGATTACAAATTTAAAAATTCTCTATACATGTTTTCAGAGGTGGCAAGATTAGCGATTTGGGTAATGGGCCGAATGGATAGGTTTGGGTTAAAAAATATCATTTTAAGTGCAGTATGACCCCCAACATCTTTTTGTCCTCTTTTTTTAAAATGCATATATAAATACATATTAAATATGATTACAAAAAAGTTAATATTAAAACAATAAACTAAAATAATGTAACATAATTTAGGAGGTTATAAGCATTTGAATAGCCCTTAGGTAAGTATGGACCCATAGTCTTTACAGTTTTTTATTTAACACATTTGACCATAATGCTATAATGAGGAAGAGCAATAGCAGTAAGCAAAGGATTACCAGTTTAGGGCCCTCATCATAACCGTAACATAATGCTGCAGCTGCCAGTCCATCCATGCTGTTATGAATAGGCAGATTCCCCTAAATCATAGATACATATAACATATTAAATAATTTGAGAACAGCATTACAAACAGCCTAAAAGGTGAAATGTATGAGCTATGGAACCAACCTTGACTGGCACTTTTGGCGGCTTGTTTAGAACCAGTAGAGCAGAATCCTAAAGTTTCAGAACAAAATGTTCAAGAAAGCATATATACAACATAATAAACTGAATAAATTGGAATCTTATAATTTTCACAAAGCTAAAATAGGCTCTATAAAATTGCAAAACCTAATATTATATCCTATAACATGAAAGGTATTAGAGATGAAGACATACCTTGTAGATGACTAGCCTTTGCAAATATTTGATTTCGTCTGCATTTGGACATAGAGATGCACTTGGTATGGTATCATATCTCTTGGAGATTCTAGATTCAGCAACAGATACAGGAACATAAATTCTAGAACCCGTCTTCATGATCTCATTATGCTTAATCTGAATGTTAATGATGTATTAGTAAATCAAACTAGTTTAAATTTGCAAGCACATACCACATGAATGTAATAATACCACCAAAAGTGCATTTTATAGTCCAGCTATTGACATGATTACGATTACACCATGCATTGCTGACAATTACACCATGCTATTGAATAGGGTCTACCTTTTTCAAAACATTTGCCTCTCCTTGCTTCCCTGCGTCATCACACTCCATTTTCACCTGACCAAATATACAAACAACATTACATAAAATGCCCTTATCGATGCACGTGCCCCTTAAGATAGGTCAAACGGAAATGTACTCACAAGGCCCTTGTTAAAGTGTGACTGGATCACAGAACCGGCTACATCAGCAAAGTAATACTTCATCCAGCTAATGGCAGTGATATGTGAATCAGGGGAAACATTCTTTCCAGGTAGAGGATTAGATGGAAATGGGGGCAACGCTAAGAGCTGACGTGGCTTGTGGCCCGCTTTAGGGCGGCCCAAATGAGTTATATTGTTAGAAACTCGAATAACAGTTTCACTACAATCAGGTGGTGGTGGAGACACTCTTGAAAAGTGTCTTATTGTAAAAGACTTGCATTGAGGACGGGTGATTTTGGGCCACATTGTTGCACATACTTGCTGAAAGTGAGATGTAAATGATGTAACACTAGCAATCTTGATTAAAATAAATACTTACAATTTGAGAAAACTATTCCACATAAGCACTTGCAGAAATGGTATTGATGCATGCATTGCATCACCTCTCTTACTCAGATAAATTTGCCATGTGGAATACAAACTGGTATTTTTCTCAACCCAAAAAAAATATGATTCAGATAGTAATTATTCATTTCGAAGATCAAAAGTTGTTTCATTTGAAAGTATTTCAATTGACATGACATCAATTGTTTTTTACAATCTATACCAATTTTAAAGTAACATATCAACTTAGAAATAAAATGCAACAAAAGGTAGAATAGTTCAGCAGTGTGTGTAAGCTTTACTGCACATGTTAACGAAGGTTAAGGTATCTTTCGGTAATGACAATGGGATTAGGATGACGTTCATTTGAATCATCATATGCGAAATCAATATAATACTTTGCAAAATAGAGAATATTGCAAGCCATAACAAACCTTAAAACACGGAGACCATATCAAAATTTATCTTTCTTCTTTTCCCAAGAGTTGTCAACCTCCAATTTTATATGGAATTTCAGCTGCTGCCAGGTGTATCAACAGCATTTTAAAATCAATAAGACTAAAACCCAAATAAAATAATTACCAACATCAGTGATCTTCACCTCAACTATTTTTTAGTGTTCAAATTCTTAAGGCCCTAAACGCATACCTGGAATATAGGAAATTCACATGTGATCGTTGGTTAAGACAGAAGTTTCTTTAAGTGTTATTTTTCTTTCTTTATGTTTCTTCAAGCATGTTTCTTAAAAACAAATTGTAATAACATACCTCATTTGTTCTTAAACAGAAGTGCTGTGGACCTTAGAGGTGGATAACCTAGCAAAATCTGCAAGAAGGAAAAAGCACACAAGGATTTTCAAAGGGAGTCACTTGTAGGTTTATAGTCCATACAAGTACTATTTGTAAGTTGTAACTACAAGAATAAATAACTTTTGCCAATAGTATACGTCCAAATTGTGAAGTAAACTGCTCTTTCAGCATCTTTAGTCAATGCACACAAACTTAAACTAAACCGTAAAGCTTCAACTAAAGTACATGTGTAAACATCAGCATCAAAACTACAAAGTCGATTGATTTTTATCCACAACAAGATGAGACAGTAGCAGGTTCTTTTCATATCAACTTGAGATCCTCTAAACCTTTACCTAAAGCTTATCATCATAGATTCAATATGGTTGCATGATCCATGTTCTGATCATGATTGTGCAACAAAAATGGTTTCTTTGACATGATAAGCAATGAATTGCAAGTTGCTTCAAAGTCATTTCATCAAACAGTTGGTGGGCATTGTATGAAAAATGTCCAACTCCAAATAATATGAATCGAAACCCTACAATTTCAATACTTTTTGCAATACACATCGAAACCCTACAATATGAATTGAACCCGCATCATTATGGTCGTCGAACACTATGGTTTAACTTCAGCTCTTTGTCTTACATAATCAAAATCTAAACAAATTAGCAAACAACATTTGGGAATTGGGAGTTGGGTTGTGTGCAATACAACGTAAATTTGCGAAATTAAAGATATTTCAAAAGAAATTACACGCATTTACCTTTAATTTAAAGAGATGTTGAATACAGAAAACAGGGAGTTAAACTGATGGAAGAGCACCAAACTAACCATTATATACTCGCTTAAATAAAAATTATTTAAAACTAAAATCCATATTTTTTTTAAAAATACGAAAGTCATCAAACATAAACGCAATAATACAAGTAAACCGGCTAGGAGCTGTATATGATGAGTTAGTTATTAGTTATATTTTTAAGTATTATTTTTATAGTTATAAAGTGTATTTTGATGCTTATTATGTATGTATTGCATGCATTTTTTTATTATTCTATATAATATTTGTTTTGGTGGAATGAAATCTGTTTTGGTGGAATGAAATCTGTTTTATTTTGTTTCAGTTGATTTTGTAGGGTTGATGGATTTGTGACAAGGATAAAAGACTTGAAACAAAAAACTTGAAAATATTTTATACGGTCTTACACGGCCGTGTAAGCTTGTAGGAAAAAAATTCTAAATTTTAGGAATTTCAGTTTGGGATGATTATCGACAAATTCTCTTGAATAAAATAAAAGAAACTAAAAGTCCTAAAAAATGGATTTGAAAATCAAACCTTTATTATAAATATAATAGAAGGGGATGATCTAGCTGGAAGATTTTATTTTGGCAATTAAGTTCAACGAAGCAAGAAAAAACAATAGCAAATTGAGTTTTTTTGTAGGTGGAATTTTCATTATCGTCAAGATACTTAATTATTTGTTTTGATTAGTAAATTTCATGATTTATTTTGGTTTTGATTGATCTAGTCGTTATGTACGGTTAGTAGCAACATTTAGGTTTAATTTTTTTATGTGAAATGTTTTGTTTTAATGATTTGTTGTTTGATTTTTGATCTTAGACTCAGATATACTGCGGTATATATTAGATTATTAGTAAAATTGGTCATTTTATTAAATTTTCTAATAAGATTTTCAATATTTAAAACCTAATCAAGTTTTGTTTTTATATAAGGACAATAAATTCACTCTCGTTATAAAAATCACACAATCTAGTTAAGTATATCGAATCACATATGTGTTTAATTATAATTGATATTTCTATCATTGTAACCCGCACGCTAAGATCCAAGGGCATGAGCTTAAAGTAGCGGGTTGACTCTAATCAACGAACTGCGCTTGATTAGACATTAGATATAGTGGATATCCGAACGACGTGATGTCTAGTATTGATACAAATCATCAATTAAAAATAGTCATTGCACTGTAATCGTTGATGATTGTAAATCGAATCCAATCAAGTTTTTACCTTAGTGTGGGAATTAGTTTTCATACTTGAATTTATTTTAAAATTAGTTAACGTTTTTAGTAATTCTTTTTCACAATTAAAAATATAAAAAAATTATTAAATTCTGTTACTTTGGTAGAAACTTAACACGTTCTTGTCAGCTTGCTTGAATTTTTTCTACTTTTTGCAATTTACTTCTAGTTTTAGATTTTTATTAAAATCCCTATTTTTTAACTAATAATCAATCAAAGTAACTATTGTAAAATGTTTTTGGTATTAAAATAATTGACACATATCCCTGAGGACTCAAACCCTACTTCCGCTCATACTAATTTTAGGGTGTGCACGGTATGTTCACAATCTTATACTTTAGTTGCTGGATTCGACATACAACAATACGCCAAGATAAAAATGAACACAAAAGAAAGAAATAACTAATCGCCCATAATTTTGAAACTGCTGTCCATGCCAATGCTTGAAATATTGATCTACTTTTGACCCAAAGATATCCCACCATCTTAATTTCTTCTTTAATGTTACTTATAATTACTTTGTTATTTTCAAACACCTGATTGTTTCGTATTGTCCAAAGGTTCAACATGCTAAAATAATAACATTTTTACCATTCATTTTTGGTAAGCTTTACTAAAATTTTTGTGAGGACCGTGTACGTACAGAATACTAACAGATTCTACGTAAGACCAGATCAAATAATGCGGAATCCTATTTGATTGGCGATCCAATCAGTGAGAACGTTAACCCGATCGATATAAGAATGAACTAAACGTTAAGAACGAGTAGGAATCGATCAAGAATGAACTTTGAAGTTGGATTGGCTATCTTGGACGTTTTGGACGGCTCAGGTTCGATAAATTATGAAGTGTTATCAACTGTTTTCGAATTGTTCTGTTTTCCACAAGTTAGATGGTATTTATAGGTTTGTAGTTTTCATTCGTATGACTGAACCATTAGCATGGTTCAGTCGTGTGACTAAATCATGCGATTTAGTCATACGCATGACTGAAGGTTTAGTCGTGCGACTGAGTCAATCCTATGTCTCAATCATACGACTGATCTAGTCTCCTAGTTCAGTCGTGCAACTGGTCCATAAGCATGATGTATTTATGTGTATGGTCCATAAGTATGGTCTATTAGCAGGAATACTCATCTGACTAGGTTAAACACATTTCTTAATCATTATTGACTTAGAACTATGTACAACAACCTCAAACCTATATCATAAGTTCATACATATGAATTATACTTAACACAATAATAATATGAAATAATTAAACATGAATAACCATGAATAAACATCAACCACATATTATATTTCATTGAATCATTTCATTACATATGTGTAAGACATGAAAGTCTTTTACATTTAATCTCATAAACTAGGAACATCATGTATCTACAAACTCCCCCTTGGTCCTAGTTTACCCTATCGTCTAACATTCTTCACATGTTCTTGGAATTTCTTGTACTTCTCATCTCTTGTGACTCCTGCATGTATTTCAAATGCAAAGCAGAGTCTTATCACATGTTGGAACTGTAGAGCTTGTACAATATCCTGCGTGTCATAGAACTGTGACCACCTGTATAAAGTATAAACATCTTCAGCAGACAAGTTAGTAAGCCATATTGGGTCGAATACCCTGATAGTATCAATCTTTCCATCTCTATTCAAAACTATGACCGCTTCTCCCGTCCGCCAATCATAATACCACCATTTAAAGTGTGGACTGAAGTCCCGAGGCATTTCCCGTAAGGGAATATTTGACATTGTGCGTGGGGGACTCCACTTCAGCACCACCTTTGGTCTTCCAAATATAGGATCCACTTCAGACTTACGGATGAACCTCTTAGGTTGTTGAGGTCTGAGGTTTACCCATCTGGTGTGGTATTCCTTCTTCAACGCAGCCTCGAACCATCCTGACATATTTCTCGGATTGGCATACAAAAGATCTAAGCATGCCAGGCGATTGAGCTCAAAACCAGGAAGAGTCTTCAGATCATGAGGATATTTGAAGTACTCGATCCCCTTCTCTCTTGAACTGCATAGACCTCCAAGTCTTCAAAATACCCCCACGCTATAACCTTGCCTGACACTTTCTGATGTCTTTTGACTCTATAGAGTTTGGTGTAGGCATTCTGCTTTGGCAGCGCGTGTTGGGCTTTCATCTCAGCAAAACAAGCGGCCTATTCAGCTTTCTTTAAGTCGAAATTAGCGTCTGAAGCTTGGGTTTGGCTTTCATCTTTTCCTTTCTCTTTCTCCATCTCCTCCAGATTTTCAAAAATAGCACTGCCAAAAGTATCACCCAAGTTGGGGATAACATTACCTTCGTGGTCTATGTAATCTGGATAATGCTCATCTGTGACATCCTCTATCTCTATCTCATCCAGATCTTTCAGCTCATCATCACTCACAACATTAACTTCTGGAGCATCTTTGACAAGCTCGTTAGGATTCAGTCTGAACATTTCAGCGAGCTGCTCGTCTTGTAGATCATGGACGATCTCTCCTTCCTCTAAAGTGTATCTCACAGATCTTCTAACAATCCCTTGCAAATCAAGAATCATTGTAAGTTGAGTCTTGACTTACTGAAGGGGGACGACATCATACTCATCTTGTTGTTGAGTTTCATCTGTTTGATTAAACATTTAACACATCACACATAAGTCATTAATCAAGACATTTAAACATAAACAAACACAGATAATCATTAATTACACTAATGTAATATATAATTCAAGTACAAAAGTTTTAAATACAAAGACATCTAATCATTACTTTTGTCTTGATCTGTCGTCTCTTCAGCTTGAGGAGCTGAGGACGAGGCTCCTTGATCTTGGTTTCGCTTTATGGCCTCTCCTGAGCTTGAGTGGAGGCTGATGCAGCAACATCACCTTCTTGATCATCATCATCCACTTTATCTTTCCACTCGGTCCTCCTTGATCATCATCTTCCTTAGATTCATCTTCATCCTCATCATCATTATAATCCTCATCATCACCATCCTTAATCTTTAACGGCTCACTCTTTGATCCCTTAAGCTTTAGCAATATCTTCTTATTATTCTTCTCGAGATCCTCTATCCTCTTCACTGAAGCCAACACCAGCTCATTTTGACTTTTTAGTGCATGGTGGGCTCGGCCTAAAGCCCTCTCATACTGAGTGTTCTTCTCACTTAGCTGAGTGATTTGCTTTGCTTGAGTCGCATTCACCGCCATCAGCTGATTAATCCGAGTAGCCCTCAAATCATCAGTAGCAATAAGATTTTAGCACCATTCGGTTTAGGCTAGCCAGCTGCTCCTCTAACCTGACCATAGGTAGAGTAGGTCCGGGTGTGAATGTGGATTGGGTGGAGGGACCAGCTTGGTGAGTGGTTGTGGCGGTAGATGTGGTGAAGATGGGAGTAGAATGTGGTGGAGTGGCTATGGTAGTGGTGGTGGGAGGAGTGATAGTGGTAGTAGTGGTGGGAGGAGTGGTAGTGATACCAGTAGCTGAGGTGGTGGTGGTAAGAGTGGTAGTGGTGGTGGTTGTGGCAGTGGTGGTGGTTGTGGCAGTGGTGGTAGATGTGATCAGTGTGAATCTTGTCCTATTACCCTTTTTTCCATAAGGATGGGCCATCCACTTCTTCCTGGAGCCCTTTGAAATAGAAGCTCCCCCTTGGCTGATGGACTGGTTAGATATATAGGTAGGATCAATGACATGAGCATCATCACCTGTAGTACCGGTTGAGCGTCCATCGACCGCCTCTATACCCTTCTCAGTGGCCACAACCCTGCTCCCAACTGTCCTCACTAGTGGCTCATCATCTGACTCCTTATCTTCATCTATCAAGAAGTCTTGGTGGAAGGCAGCCTTTTTTGTTCCACCAGGTGCCTCACCACCTTGGCCCTGATCATGGTCGTCATCATCATCGTCTTCTTCATCGGTGGGTGCTATGATGGGCTCAACATCGGAGTCACTGTCGTCGTGACGCCACTTCTTGTGAGAGGGCGCCACATACTCCTCGTTGGACAAATGACCAAACAGTCTACTCACCGGGGGCTTCACCTGCTTCCTTGGTAGACCTTCATCCTACCCAATATAGTATCATCCATAACCTCCAGAACAACAACATCATCCTTCTCTTTCGGCAGGGAAGGAAACTTCTCGTCAATAATCATCTGTAGAAACCTTGGGTACATGCAGAAGCCTTCCTTGCCCTTGGCCTCGAGGTTCTCGGTCATGTAGGAGAATAGCATGTGGGAGAAACTGAACGACAGAGCAATGTTCTGGATTTGATCTAACATCTCATTGAATCCTCCTCTCCTTGAGGCTATGCACTTAAGGATGACATGAGCCAAGTACTTAAACTAGGGTCACAGGTTTCTCTTTTTGAGCACACCTGCATTGATGTCCCGAGTATACTTAATCCTTAGAAAGCATCCCCGAACGGTCAGAGGATGTAGCTTGGTTGGGTGGGTACCATCCTCACCCAGATCCAGGACTCGCCTTAGATCTGCTACAGTAATGCTAATCTCCTGTCCGAAGATCGAGCTCCGGATACTGTGAGGCTTTGTGGACCTGTCAACTGTAGCACCTTCCCAAAAGGTCTGCTGTAGCGATCTGTACGGTGTGCAGGGAGTAGATATGGCCTTGAAGATCCTGGATCTCCTCAGAAAGACTATGATCCCAGCAAACTCGGAAGCATTCTGAGTAGTAGCATCTTAGTGAGCACAAATATTATGCTTGGTGCTCATCGTCCATCTATCAGCCCTGTTTCTGTAACAAAAGAAACATATACATTAGAGTTGTGTATAGGAGATGACAGTTGAAACTTAAAATGTTTTTGATCAAACTAGTTCAATCATGCGATTGAACCATACGACTGAGTTCAGTCATGTGATTGAGCATGCGGCTGAGTTCAGTCGTGCTATTGAGCTTGCGACTGAACTTATTCATATGTTAAGCCATGTGGTTGAGTCAGTCGTGCGACTGAGTCACCGAATGATTCATTCGTGCGCCTGGCTCAATCGTGCGACCAAGGTTCATTCGGAGTGTCCATTCGCATATTGCTCTGTTCGACACTCCAACCTCGAATCTTGGTCAAAACTTTATGTTAGACTTCGTGTTTAGACTCATTAGATTCGTAGGGACTCTAAATCTCACTTAATGTCCTTTATAAAAACGATTATGTCCATTTAAGTGGTCTATTTGAAGAGTTATTCTCATTTCTTGATTTTAATCGATTTGGTCATTTAGGGTTTGATTACAC